>BPLR01007664.1:0-177879 GCA_021605095.1 Caerostris extrusa
ATTGCTATTTCGCAAAAGAAACAATGTAGAAGTTATAAAAATTTAACTATACAACTATACTATACTAACTTATACTTAATTTAACTATATACTAACTACTAATTTAACTATACTAACTTAACTTAATACTTAAACTATGATGGAGGGCTTTATACTGAATATATGGCATCAGACAGAACTAACCATAACTCTTTAATAGCCTTCCTCACGAAGTCACTATAAGAGGACTTTCTGCAAAACACACATGAAGACTTGGCCGCTTACCAATTTCTCACATAATCGAACTATAATACAAGTAATATATAAAAAAAAAAAAATTTAAAGTCAATTCCTACTTTTGTTCACTGTACTGCAGAAAGTCCTTTATAAATAACTTTCATTCATTTTTAAGTTTATCTGGCGCCATCTATTGGTAGATACATGCAGCTTAAATCTAAAAAAACTAAAATTAATGAATTAAATTTAATTACTGAATTAATATTTGAAAAAAACTGTATCAACATCAAAATCAACTACAAGTTCAAAAAAATATGTTTGAACTTGAGCGGATGAATAGAAAAGTATTTTATGAACGATTGAAAATTTGAACAAGATATATATAGGGAGAGAGTGAGCTAATAGAAGGAATTGAATAACTATATACTTCCTATACATGAAATGAAACTACACACTTACTGTACTTATAATATAATTGCATATAAATTATACTTGTAACTGCATACTAACTATACATAAAATATGATGGATTTATAGCTTTATACTGAATATATGGCATCACACAGAAAGAATCATGACTCTCCAACCTGAGCAAGATGACTCTCTGCTAAATACACGTGAAAACATCCTCCATCCTAGAGATCCATATCTCGTCGTTCAATCTAAGGAATGGTGACGCCTGTCAACATTCCATAATGAACAGCCAGGACCCCCTGTGCCGCCTCCAGGGGGACCCCCTTTGACCCCCGGCCCCCAGCGTTCCTTTCCTCAATTAAGTTCCAAACGAGACCCCGGCTCGTTAACCAATCTTCGAGTAACGAGCCGTGGGCCGAGGCTCGACCCCTAACACAACACGGCCGGATGATATATTTTCTGTGCCGTAATTGTAACTGCAGTATGTTCCACCGGGAGGTTTAGTAATTAAAAGTGCATCTGGGTACAGAGGTGAAAGTTTTCAGTTGACTCCCTTCTATAAAGATCTCCTATGCCAGACAACTGGTGCAGGTTACCACCTCATTGTAAAAGGGGTTATAGAAGGTATAATTGATGTATTTTGTGTGTGTGTAGTTGTAATGAAATCTTGTTGTGTGGGCAGATGGTTCAAGTGAATTATGACTTATGCTCTGACAGATTTGAATCCTTTTATTAGTGGAAAGAGTTTTTAATGATGTTCTTTTCAGTTAAGGATAGTGTTATTACGTTAAAATAATTGCTAAAACTATGGAGATTTTGAAAGAAGAGGTTTTGTAATATTAATTTTGAAAAAATGAAAGAATGATAAATTTTATTTCAGAAAGTCGTGTCTTGAAAACCACGTTTATAAATTTTATCTATTAAACACATTGATGCAACTCTTGTAGTACCTGTTAGGTTAATGATGTTAACTTGTTTACTACATCGATTGAGAATGAAAATATTCATGAATTTATTCTGGTATTCTTTTATTTTCTGAAAATCTCACACCTTTATGATATTTCCAATGACTTTACAATAATTATTGTTGAAATAAAACAATTTAGCAATTTTCTCTCAATTTAAAATATTAAGTGGGCTAAGACATTTAATTCAGTATGGTTGAGTGTGATATTTTTTACGCTAACCATATGTTTCCGTAGGACATAAATTTCAATCTGTATTCACTTTTTTTTATCTTAATTTCAAGAAGAATATCAAATATTAAATGATAAAATTTGGTAAATGTTAATAGTTGATCACATGATTTGATAAATTTTACACCCTTATGACATTTTAAAGGGCTTTTCAACGATATTTATTGTTGAAATTAAAAAATTTAGCAATTTTGCTCGTATTTAAAATCTTGTAAGCATACAAATGAAATATTCTAACACCGCTAATTCAATATTGTAGGGTGACAAATATATAATTTTATTGTAATTGTTTGTAAGAAATTTTTCTATCTTCATTATTTTTATCCTAATTTCAAAAAAAAAAAATGTAATTAATTAATGATGAATGAAATGAAAATGATGAAATAATCAAATTAAATGATGTAATTGTGATTAAGATAAATGTTGGCAATCTTTGAAAGAAAAGTGCTACGAACTATTTTTGGTGGTATCAATGAGAATGGAAATTGGCGAAGAAGATCTTTTGAACTTACAAACTTTTTAGAGATATTGACATTCTAAAATTTGTTAAACTGAACAGAATGAGATGGGCCGGTCATCTCATGAGAATGGAAAGCGATAGAGCTGCTTTGGGGGATATCAATGCAACCCTTTGGACAACGACCAAGGGGAAGCCCGAAAAAGAGATGGGTCGACTGTTTAAATCTGATTTTTGATGTTATTAAGATCAAAAACTGGAGGTCCACGGCCAAGAAGAGAACAGCCTGGCTGGATCTTTTAAACAAGGCCAAAGCCCACAACGGGCTGTCGAGCCAGTTATGATGATGAACATATTAAGAAAAATTATCAAATTATGTTTTTTTTTTTTAAGTTATTCTGAAACTTCCATTTCTCATTTTTTTATAATAAAAAGATTGTTAAAACTAAGTATATACTATAAAAGTTAGCATCTGTAAAAATAATGAACATTTTAGAATTATATGTTTAAAATGCATATCAGGGTGGAATAATTAATTATCTCGTAGAATTGACCTTTATGTAAGAAATCATCACTACAAAACATCAAAGTTTTTCCTTGAATTTAACATCTGGTCACAATAGTTTTGAGACAAAGGTAATTAAGCCACAGTTCCATTACGTCCGCCGCTATCTCCACGGCCCTATAGAGGCTCAGGACGGTCCATTAGTGGTGTACTCCCACGTAATCCAGGCTCACCGCTTGTAATCTGCGCATCTCTCCCTGCAAAGGATCTGATAGCAGAAGACGAATGCGACTGCCTGATTGAAGGAACGAGGATTGAAATGAGTCGTCCCGTCTGCTGGATATGCAGCGCTGATGGACGAGCACTTCCTCTGCAGCCTTTTTCTCAAAAAAAAAAAGAAACAGTGAAAGATGGGAAAGAAAACAGTTTCCTGCGGTTTGTGACATTTTTACTTCCTACTGTGCGGTTGCAGTATCAAGTGATGTATTTTTAAATCTGAAATGCCGAAATGATCTCGCCAATTTAAACTGATTATATATAAACTTTGAGGGGTGGTATAGCTTATTAAAACATTATTTTGTGTAGGAATATGGGGTCGAATATGACGCGTTGAGGCAACAACACAAAAATATAAGACATGAAATTGTTTGAATACGTTGTTTAGTTAGAACATCAGTGCAAAGTTCTTCTTTGATTCAATGTTTGCATTAAATGCTCAAAATGGCGATCTCCGATAGTCAATACATGCTTGGTAGCGTCGAAGGAGTGATTGGCGGGCAGTTCCAAAGACACCAAGCATTTCGCAGCCGCAATGGTTAGTCGTGCAACGATATCCTCAACTGGAGTCTCATAAATGAAGACACGATTGCAAGCGCAGAGTAAGAATAAAATGAAGTGCTCATCAGGTTTGCCATCGAGAGGACTTGAAACTCGTCACATCACGGGTATCAGTTGACACATTGTACCGAACTATTGCGAGAAATTCGTTTGAAAGTGTGTTCGTTCCTCAACGATCCGGCCCTACATTCGTATACACACATACAAAAAAAAAAAAAAATGTATGTTTCAGTAAGCTGTACATAAGCTAAGCTGTACAAAGTTTTCATACGTTACGTTTCGTAAGCTGTACAGTTTGTCCCATGACATTTGAATCACCCTGTATACACTGAAGTGACAAAAGTCATGGGATACCTCTTAATATCGTGTCGGCCCTCCTTTCGCCCGGCGAAGTGCAGCAACTCGACGTGGCATGGACTCAACAAGTCCTTGGAAGTCTTCTGAAGGAATATTGAGCCATGCTGTCTCGATAGACGTCCATAATTGTGAAAGCGTTGATGGTGCAGGATTTTGGGCACGAACAGACCTCTCGATGATGTCCCATAAATGCTCGATGGGATTCATGTCGGGCGATCTTGGTGGCCAGATCATTCGTTGGAATTGTCCAGAATGTTCTTCAAACCAGTCGCGAACAGTTGTGGCCCGGTGACATGGCGCATTGTCATCCATAAAAATCCCATCGTTGTTTGGGTACATGAAGTCCATGAATGGCTGCAAGTGATCTCCAAGTAGCTGAACATAAGTATTTCCAGTCAATGTTCGGTCCACTCGCACCAGAGGACCAAGTCCATGCCATGAAAAACAGCCCACACCATTACGGAGCCACCACCAGCTTGAACAGTGCCTTGCTGACAGTTTGGGTCCATGGCTTCGTGGGGTCTGCGCCACACTCGAACCCTACCATCAGCTCTTACCAACTGAAATCGTGACTCATCGGACCAGGCCACGGTTTTCCATTCATCTAGGGACCAACCGATATGCTCACGTGCCCACGAGAGTCGCTGCAAGTGATGTCGTTCTGTCAGTAAAGGCACTCGAGTCGGTCTTCTGCTGGAATAGCCCAAGAAAGCCAAATTTCTCCGCACAGTTCTAACAGACAAGTCCCTTGTACGTCCCACATTGATTTCTGCGGTTATTTGACGCAGTGTTGCTTGTCTGTTAGAATTTACGACTCTTTGCAGACGTCGCCGGTCTCGGTCGTTAAGTGCAGGCGGTCGACCACTGCGCTGTCCATGGTGGGATGTTATGCCTGAAATTTCATACTCACGGCACACTCTTGACACAGTGGATCTGGGAATGTTGAATTCCCTAACGATTTCGAAATGGCATGACCCATGCGTCTAGCTCCAACTAACATTCCGCGTTCAAAGTCTGTTAATTCCCGTCGTGCGGTCATCATCACGTCAAAACCTCTTCACATGAATAACTTGAACAGAAATGAAAGCTCTGCGAAAGCACTGCGCATTTATACCTGTTCTACGCGATGCTACTGCCATCTGAAAATTTGCATATTGCTATCCCATGACTTTTGTCACTTCAGTGTATATCGTAAGGGTGAGTGTCCTTTGATAAAAACTATTATTAGGATAACTATTATTAACATTTAATATTAGCTCGGAAAGTCGCCATCCAGTCCTGTGAGGAGGCAACGTACGAAGACGGCGAAAGTTATTGGGCGCCTGACAGTCAGACAGAGTGGCAGTCAAAACGATGTTTTGGTTAGTAGTTGGAAAATGAAGTATACCAAGGGAATCTACGAACAGAAAATACGGTTGTTATGTTAACAGGAGATGGAGAGGTTGTGGAACAACTAAACTTGCAAATTGTAGACGAAGAAACTCGGGAAATGAAGTAAAAATGAATGAGCAGGTTTATATTTGCTTTTATTATTTCAGAAAAATACAATTAACGTTAAACTTCTAAGAATAATTGTGTAGACGTTATTGAATGAAACCAAATTCGTTCAATTCTTCTTCTTTTTTTCATTATAATGATGGCAATTGATACATTCTCAAAAGTTGGGAATCTGGCCACTTTTTGTATCAGATAGTAAAAGTGATTCCATCATCTTCTTATGAGCCAAAAGTAAACCAATGATTCGTTAACTAAGATTAATTTAGTTTATTAGCTTTTACTAAGGTTATTAAATAATGAACTAATTAATCCATTAAAAATTTTCTGCATGTCATCCAAACAGTATCCTGTATAAAAAAATCCATTAAGTAAATTCAATGCTATGCATTTTAAGATATTTTTAAAATTTGATAAATTTCAATTTTCACTTTTCCCTGTAAAATTCTATAAAATTAATAAAGAAAACAGAAGAAAAGAAATGTAATTTTGTAATATAATAAATAAATAAATAATAAAAATATTTTTAGATAATTTTTTTAATATAATAAATAATATAAATAATAAAAATTCGTTGTAATTGAAATGTATGTGATTATTAACAAGTTTACAATATATTCAAATTAATTAAAACCACTCAGTAAAATTTAAATTCCGTGTCCTTTGTTGTGTTGCCGTTGTGCAAAAGACCTCTCGGTTTTTTTCTGAGAACATTTCGCCTTCTTAAACTTGTTTGTGCGTCGTGAGCTGCCGATCAAATATGCAAAAGCTCATCTGCATTTATCTTGCAGCTGCATTCATCAAGCAGCTGCATTATTTATTCAAAACCAGCACATGCCGTAGAGTAAATAAATTTTAATTATTCGTTGACGGGATATTTTTAACCATACGACGTGTACGCTAGAATTTCTTACTCCATGTTTCTCTTTCACTTTTGTGATTATATTTAATTCATTTCTTTTGGTTTCTAACTTAGTTTTTAATATCAAAGAATGTATTTTATTTTTCTGTCTGCCTCCCTCCCCCAAATGTTAGGTAAACAGTGTGCTATAGTTAGTAGTTATAAACTGGCTGTGATTGTTTACTGTACGGATTGCGCTTTTATTAACTGTTACCCCAGAGTCTTTTGAATTGAGATTGCATGTTTTAGTTCTAAAAACTTTTTTTTTTTTTTTAGTGATGTCCTTGATATTGCTTTATTCGGTGTTCTTTTTCCAGAATAGAACAAAATGCAATATAGTGGCATAATAGAACAAAAAAATAATAATAATAATAGACATTTTTAAAACAAAATAGAATAAAATGATATTCTAAGACAAAATAGAATAGAATAGAATAGCATTCTAAGATAAAAAAAAAAAGAATGGCATAATAGGACAAAACAATAGAATGGCATTCTAAGACAAAATAAAAAGGACATAATAAAACAAAATTCAATAGAATTATAAAAATAGGACAAAATAGAATAAATAATATTCTAAGACAAAATAAAAAGGACATGATAAAACAAAATTCAATAGAATTATAAAAAATAGGACAAAATAGAATAAATAACATTCTAAGACAAAAAAATAAAATAGAATTAAATTACAAAAATAAAATAGAATGGCAAAATTAGACAAAATAGAATCGAATGGCAAAATTAGACAAAATAGAATAGAATGGAATAATGAAACAAAATAGAATAGAATAGCATTCTAAGATAAAATAAAATAGAATGGCATAATAGGACAAAACAATAGAATGGCATTATAAGACAAAATAAAAATGACATAAAACAAAATTCATTATAATTATATAATAGGACAAAATAGAATAAATAACATTCTAAGACAAATCAAAATAGAATGGCAAAATTAACAAAATAAAATAGAATGGCAAAATTAGACAAAAATAGAATAGAATGGCAAAATTAGACGAATAGAATGGCAAAATTAGACAAAATAGAATAGAATGGAATAATGAAACAAAATAGAATAGAATAGCATTCTAAGATAAAAATAAAATAGAATGGCATAATAGGACAAAACAATAGAATGGCATTCTAAAACAAAATAAAAATGACATAATAAAACAAAAATTCATTAGAATTATATAATAGGACAAAAATAGAATAAATAACATTCTAAGACAAATCAAATAGAACGGCAAAATTAGACAAAAATAGAATAGAATGGCAAAATTAGACAAAAATAGAATAGAATGGAATAATGAAACAAAATAGAATAGAATAGCATTCTAAGATAAAATAAAATAGAATGGCATAATAGGACAAAACAATAGAATGGCATTATAAGACAAAATAAAAATGACGTAATAAAACAAAATTCATTAGAATTATATAATAGGACAAAATAGAATAAATCATTCTAAGACAAATCAAAATAGAATGGCAAAATTAGACAAAATATAGAATGGCAAAATTAGACAAAATAGAATAGAATGGAATAATGAAACAAAATCTTTTGGTAGCATTCTAAGATAAAAATAAAATAGAATGGCATAATAGGACAAAACAATAGAATGGCATTATGACAAAAATAAAAATGACATAAAACAAAATTCATTTTTTCTGTCTGAAATAACATTCTAAGACAAATCAAAATAGAATAATAAAATTAGACAAAATAGGTAAACAAATTAGACAAAATAGAATAGAATGGCAAAATTAGACAAAAGAAATAGAATAGAATGGAATAATGAAACAAAATAGGCTGTGCATTTGTAAAAATTACTAGGACAAAAACAACAGTACGGATTGCGCAAAATTTTATTAATAATAGGACAAAATAGAATAAATAACATCCCAGAGTCTTTTGAATTAAGATTGCATAGTTTTAGTTCTAAAACTTGGCATTATGACAAAATAAAAATGTAATAAAACAAAATTCATTGATATATTGCTTTATTCTAAGACAAATCTTGAGACAAAAATAGAATAGAATGGCAAAAGAATAGAATGGAAATAGAAAAATAGCATTCTAAGATAAAATAAAATAGTGGCATAGGACAAAACAATAGAATGGCATTATAAGACAAAAATAATAATAAACAAAATTCATTAGAATTATATAATAGGACAAAATAGAAGAAATAACATTTAAGACAAATCAAAATAGAATGGCAAAATAGATAAAAAAAATAGACGGCAAAATTCTAAAGAGAATGGCAAAATTAGAAAATAGAATAGAATGGAATAATGAAACAAAATAGAATAGAATAGCATTCTAAGATAAAAATAGAATGGCATAATAGGACAAAACAACAGAATGGCATTCTAAGACAAAATAAAAATGACATAATAAACAAAAATTACATATATAATAGGACAAAATAGAATAAATAACATTCTAAGACAAATCAAAATAGAATGGACAGGTAAGAAAAATGGCAAAATTAGACAAAATAGAATAGAATGGAATAATGAAACAAAATAGAATAGAATAGCATTCTAAGATAAAAATAAAATAGGAATGGCATAATAGGACAAAACAATAGAATGGCATTATAAGACAAAATAAAAATGAAGAATTATATAATAGGACAAAATAGAATAAATAACATAAGACAAATCAAAAAACAAAATTCAAAAATAGAATAGAATATAGACAAAATAGAATAGAATGGAATAATGAAACAAAATAGAATAGAATAGCATAAGATAAATAATATGGCATAAAGACAAAATAAAATGGCATTATAAGACAAAATAAAAATGACATAAACAAAAATTCAATAGAATTATAAAAATAGGACAAAATAGAATAAATAACATTCTAAGACAAACAAAATAAAATAGAATGGCAAAATTAGACAAAATAGAATAGAATGGAATAATGAAACAAAATAGAATAGAATAGCATTCTAAGATAAAATAAAATAGAATGGCATAATAGGACAAAAACAATAGAATGGCATTCTAAACAAAATAAAAAATGACATAATAAAACAAAATTCATTAGAATTATATAATAGGACAAAATAGAATAAATAACATTCTAAGACAAATCAAAATAGAATGGCAAAATTAGACAAAATAGAATAGAATGGAAATTGAAAAAAAAATATGGAATAATGAAACAAAATAGAATAGAATAGCATTCTAAGATAAAATTTTGGCATAATAAAATAAAATAGAATGGCATTATAAGACAAAATAAAAATGACGTAATAAAACAAAATTCATTAGAATTATATAATAGGACAAAAATAGAATAAATAACATTCTAAGACAAATCAAAATAGAATGGCAAAATTAGACAAAAATAGAATAGACAAAATAGAATAGAATGGAATAATGAAACAAATAAATAGAATAGCATTCTAAATAAAATAAAATAGAATGGCATAAAGGACAAATAAAATAGAATGGCATTATAAGACAAAATAAAAATGACATAAAACAAAAATTCATTAAAATTATATAATAGGACAAAAATAGAAGAAATAACATTCTAAGACAAATCAAAATAGAATGGCAAAATTAGACAAAATAGAATAGAATGGCAAAATTAGACAAAATAGAATAGAATGGCAAAATTAGACAAAATAGAATAGAATGGAATAATGAAACAAAATAGAATAGAATAGCATTCTAAGATAAAATAAAATAGAATGGCATAATAGGACAAAAACAACAGAATGGCATTATAAGACAAAATAAAAATGTCATAATAAACAAAATTCATTAGAATTATATAATAGGACAAAATAGAATAAATAACATTCTAAGACAAATCAAATAGAATGGCAAAATTAGACAAAATAGAATAGCAAATGGCAAAAAAATTAGACAAAATAGAATAGAATGACATAATAGGAAAAATACAGTGAAATAACATAATTGGGCAAAATGGAACAGATTGACATAATGTTGCGTCAGAAAACCTCTTAAAGAATGAAATGATCAGGTTAGTATTCAAATTCGCATTTATTAATTTTTTTTAGAATATGTAACGAAAATGATAAATGATGAAGAAATAAAAAATGACGTTCATGTAATGATGTTGGAATTTCGCCTTTGCTCAAATTGCTGCTACTCTTTAGAATTCATGGCGCGCATGATTACAGGACATCAAAGTTTCGAAACATCGTGGACACATTTTTAAGGAATGGCTGAGCAAGTCTTTTTTTGCACACATTTGCCAACTCGTTGCAATGTTACAACATGCATTTTACATGGCGGATATTGACATCAATATGGTAAACAGCTGTTGCGAAATGAAATAATCTGATAAAACTGGAATGTGCACCGTTATCTTTCAACTTTGTTTATCCTATTATCTCATGCACCTTACAGACACATGGCACTAAACAAAAAAAAAAATAACTTGTTTTCATCTGCTTTACCTACTTCTTAAAATTTGTCTGAAGCATTTAGAACTACCCTATATATCATTCTTATCAGTAGAATATATATACATATATATATATATATATGTACATATATATATATATATATATGTATATATATATATATGTATATATATGTATATATGTATATATACATATATATATATATATATATGTATATATCTATATATATATGTATATATATATATATATATATACATATATATATATATACATATACATATATATATATATATATGTATATATATGTATATATATGTATGTATATATACATACATATATATATATATATATACATATATATATATATATACATATATATATATATATATATATTCGGAATAAAATGTTATCTAACATTGTTTATTTGCTTTTCTAAACATTCTGATAAAGGAATAAATAATGCCCATTTATTGTATCATTCGTGTTTTTAAAACTGGAGGAACAAAATGTGAAGCACTGCAGTAAGGAATGTAAGCTTTTCCACGGATTGGTTTTTGTTGTTCTTTCCATATGCACCCACCTCTTTGACGATTCATTAGCAATGGAAATCAATAGCGGACAGTACGGAGGAGTCGTGTTCCGGGTGTTGTGTCGTTTGCTTGTTATCGGATTGCTAGCAGCAGGGACTGGGGGAAGAAATACAAGAAGTCTGTACGTGCAGTCAAATTAATGGTATTTTCCTCTACATTTAGAACACTCTTCTGGGTCGACCTGCTGTAGTTATTTCGAGAATTTTTTTTTTCATAATTTGTTATTGAAATGAACATGTATTGGATCTCGTTCATTGTTAAATTATTGTACTTGCTGACAAGAAGTGTTTCCTTCAAATGCCATGAATATTCCCATTTGGAAAGGGATATTCATTCCAAATTGCAATGAAATCCCGACACTCTACAGAATTTTATTGCAATGTAAGAATGTTATAGACACATGCACACATACACAGATGCTTATCAAAATAACGGAAACCCCTGCGAATAAAAGTGGCATTTAAGAATGCACTTTGTACGCATTAAAAAGAGGCCGAGTTTTTTAATTAAAAAAATTATATATCACTTTTAGGTTTTTCTGAGGTCTTGGATTTTGTCTAAAGTCGGACTTCGGACTCACAGTCTTTCAAAGAGGCCAAATTGTGGGATCCGACTAGCTGTGACCGAAACATCCCAAAGGCATTTCTAGAGGTTACGTGTCAAAGTCATGAAAATAGTAAAGCTCGACAAAGCAAAATCGAAGAAGAAGCTGCTTGAAAAAGACCGAACGGTATTGAAGAGGATTGTAATGTCTAAAAAAACCAGCAGAGTAGCCATTCCCAAGCCACTTGTCACATATGTTAATGCCAAACGTCGCCCACAGTGGTGCCACAACCACAAAACCTGATGGATTGATACGTGGAAGACAGCTATAGGTTCAGACAAATCATCTTTCACACTTTTCCCCACAATAGGACGGGTGCACGTTTGGAGGTGGATTTGTCATGGAGTGGCAGCCATGTCGTGGTTTTCTTTTGGTTTAATCGTAACCCTGAAAGGAAGGATCACTGGGGAGAAGTATAGAGAAATTTTAGCTGACCAGGTCCATCCTATGAGGCAAACTTCGTTTCCTGCAGGAGATGGAATTTTACAGGATGATAATGCACCCATCCATGTAGCGGGATCTCTCCAATCATGGTTTCACGAACACGAGGATGAAGTGAAATATCTACCTGAACTCGCACACTCCCCTAATCTCAATATCGTCGGACTGTTATGGTCTATTTTAGCGGCAGTCACCGGAACTTTTAGAATATCTCGATGAAAAATGGTTCAATAATCCTCTAAACACTATTCTGCACTTGTATGAATCGATTCTTAGACGAATCTAAGCTGTGTTACATGCCAAAGGCGGGCGTACGCCATGTTAATAAAGGATTCGTTATATCTCTAGGGTGTTTCCATTATTTTAGTTACCACCGATATATATGCATACGTACATAAGAAATACCAGTAGCGAGTTTTATTTAATACAATATTCTCGTAGCTGGTTTTTATATATGTAAGTTATTTAAATTAAGGAAACTTGTTTCTTTACAAATTTGTATTTGATGCAAATAATGTAGGATAATAACGCCTACGTAAATGATAGTATTTCCTAGGATAATTTTTTTTTCTTCTTTTCTAGTTTCAAATGAATTTTGCGGGGTGTAATTTATAGAAAATCATTTTTTTTTTCTTCAACATCTTCTTTAACCACAGACAACTGTCAGACTGGACTTGTTTAAAATGTTTTGATGCATGTTTCACCAACATGAAATAAAAAAAAAAGCAATTTGTAATGCATTTCTGTGGTTTAAAATCATGGGTTTTTTCTTTAGTTCTGGCAAATCTTGTAGTTTGATTTGTGTAAACATCAAACTGGTTACTTTTCTACTGAATTTTACAACTTACGAATGGCAACATTCTTTCAGATGTCCAACCGACAAGATTTTTTTTTTTTTTTTTTTTTTTTTTTTTTTCATCCCCTCACCAAACCGTGAGAGCATGAAATCCTTATCGTCTGCCATCCTTCCAAAATGGAGCAATCCGAAATTCGATATCATTCCAACCCCCTCTAGGGGGTAGAGGGTCGCAATAACACTTTTCCATTCTGACACTCAGAGAGCTAAGAGGGGAGGGAGTGATGGACTCACCTGGGTGGGATTTCGGGAGTCACCGGAGCGTGGGAGATTTCCTGGAGTCTCCCGAATTAATTGGGAAAGAGAAGAAGACTGGGGAAAAGGGGTGCTATCGATCATGTAGAAGTGAAAGGACGGAGGGGAGAGAGGGTTCTGTACCATTTCTGGTACAGCCGTGTGATGGTACAAGATTTATTAGGGGAGAGTGGCGGAGTGATTGGACGGGCGGATACTAAATCCTGGGATGCAGTGGAGTGCAAAGATGTAATCCCAGACCGTAATGCACTTGCCAGGTTGGAAGTGTCTTTTGCAATATGCTAACCTTTCAGAGGTGGGATTGGGTCGGGGAAGTGTATTAAAGCATCTCTGTCTCTCTCGCCGTGCGTGTGTGATGCGGTTAAGTATGGCAGATCGAACTTGCCACCGTGATAATCTATGAAGATTACGGTTTAAAAGAATGTTCAGTTCCATACTCTTGGAAAATGCTTTGTCTGGGGAAGTGTTGTAACGATACCGTCGAGTCCTGATTATCAAGACTGTCACCAAATTGGATGTCTGAAAACACATATCAAAATATACAAACTTGTAAAAGTTTTGCATTTCACATCTATTTACTGTAACTTGATCGCCGGCCACACACTCATCCAGTGAAGAAATCGAAAATTTTATGACACACACAAACACATACATATATGTATATATATTCTTCATTGGTGCAACAGCCCCATGGTGGGCCACGGCCATCTGCTATCTTGGCAGATTTCGAGACAGGTGATGTTTTCTTTTTACGAGGGAAGTTGTCAGCCCAACGCTCTACAGTCATATTAGACCGCCACGGAATCCCGAAAGTGGATTCCGAACCTCTACAAACATCCCTGGCACCGCGTTAACTCGACCCCGATCCCTGTGGCACCGAGCTCCACTCACTCGGCCATAAAACCCGATATATATATATATATGATTTTATTAACTTTAAATGGATTGTACCTGACAGTCTGCTTAAAATAAACATCATCATCACTCCGATTAGTCAACGTTGTTTCTAAATTGGTAAGAAAGATGCTTTTTGAAACAAGACAATACATCTTATTGAGAATTAAAACACAATTCACATTGATTTTTTAATTCCTACTATTAGTTCACACACTCCCTATATATATATATCTTGTTCAAATTTTCAATCGTTCATAAAATACTTTTTATTCATCCACTCAACTTTAAATACATTTTTTTTAAACTTGTAGTGGATGACTCTGGATGTTAATACAGTTTTTTTCAAATATTAGTTCATTAATAAATATAATTTATTAATTTTTATTTTTTTTAGATTTAAGTTGCATGTATCTACCAATAGATGGCGCCAGATAAACTTAAAAAAATGAATCAAAATTATTTATAGAGGACTTTCTGAAATAGAGTGAAAAAAAAAAGTAGAATTGACTTAAAAAAAAAAAAAAATTGTATTACTTGTTATTATAAAAAGTAGCAATTGTATTTGTCAATTTAAAAAGAAAAACATTTGCATTCAACTCAATTTCGGCATCACTAAATACAAAAAGCAAAGAATAGAATCTAAATTATAACTAAAAACGCTAAAATATCTCTGAATCGCATTTCAATCGAAATATTTGAATTCATTTTTTTAGAAATATTACTTCACTAGAAAAATATGAAAAGAGATTCATTCTTTCCATTCCCATATTTATACCTCTTAAACTCATTTATTTAAGAAGAATGAAAAAATAAAAAGAGGGGAGGGGGGATCCAATGAAAGAAATTCGACCCATCTTTTTAAAAACCTTTTTTGGAAATGACACTTAAGTACACTTCCGAATAAAAGAATTATTTTTCCCTAATGGAACCTTAATGAGTCCGTCATCAGCTACTTTTGGGGAAAATATCATTGAATGAGAGGGATTTTTTTTTCCTAATGCTCTTTTCTAAAGGTTTATCGTTAATGATGAATTCCACCGTCTGTTCGCTATCTATCTTAATTTGAAGGAATTAGAAATGGCAATTAATGTTTGAAACGTGGACATATTGGACAGGGGGTTTTAATTTAAAGGAATCGATATATTTCAGTGCAATTCCGAAAAAGCAAAGACAATTTTGTAATCTTTCTTCAAACTTTTATAATAATAATAATATCGATTTAATGACAGGAATTTTGATATGGGTAAAATATCCCTACATTACGGGAAACTTGACGATTAAATTGTTGGTTTGGTTAGTCGCTTTACGCTCATTTTGTACACACTTCGGTCTAATTAGAGCAGGACCTACAATTTATCGCGGATTTCGAACCACTAACAAATATTCATGCCATCTCTAAGATTCGAACCTGAAACCTGTGGTACCCTTTTGAAAATCTTGGACAATTCTAAAATAAAATGGCATTTGTATTGACCTGTTTCGCTATAAATGTACATTACCACCAGATATTAACAACTCACGTCGTTGAACGTCAGCCAGCCGTAAACTAGCTATTGAAGATTCCAGCAACGAGCATGCGTAACAACGCTTTTTGATTATTGGAGATATGTATATCTCTATGGTCTCACCATTCGTATTGCACTGTTTTTCTCTAATGCTAGATTTCCACCGAATACTAAAAATCTCACATCCTAGAATGCTAGCTAATCATAGATTACAATTGGTTCCTACAATGAGGTTTATCTGATACATATTTTTGAAAATTGGAGACATATCTCTAATAACTCGGCATTTATATTTTACCTTTTCGTAATAAAGGTGGGTTTCCAGTGGATATTAAAATCTAATTTTAAAGAACGTCAGCCAATTGAAAGCCTGATCAGCTATCCTCTCATACTTTCGATTGGCTTCTGTCCATAAAGTTATAATAAAAATTTCTCTATAGCTCAGAATTTCTACAACAAATTTTAAGTATTTGAAAACAGACAAATGATTCATGTAATTTGAATATAACTCGATTGATATAATAGATGAATATAATCTTATTCGATATAATAGATGAATATAATCTTATTCGATATAATCGATGAATATAATCTTATTCAATATAATCTTATGCGATGCAATCGTTGAATATAATTTTATTCAATATAATGGATGAATATAATCTTATTCGATGTAATCGCTGAATGTAATCTTATTCGATATAATGGATGAATATAATCTTATTCGATGTAATCGCTGAATGTAATCTTATTCGATGTAATCGATATATAATTATCTTATTCTATATAATCGATATATAATTTTCTTATTCGATATAATCTTATTCGATCGATGAATATAATTTTATTTGATATGATCTTAATTTAATCGATGAATATAATGTACTCAATTCAATCGATGAATGTCTCAATGTAATCAATGAATATAATCGCATTCGATATGATATAATCGATGAATATAATCGTAATTGATGATCGATTCGGTAAAGATATTTAAATTAGAAAATTGCTTCAGAATCTTTTAATAAGAATATTTATATCTATATTGAATTTCAAAAGTTTTCCATAATTCTTTCTATAGCAATAATGAAATTATTCTGCATACTATTCTTGTATACTTTTCCATAAGAATCTTTATAAAATCTTTAAATGCTATTTTTTTCTTTCAATTTCAATTTACGTTATGTCGGGGAAAAAACAACAACCCAAGGACGAAAAAAATAAATAACCAAACGAAAACGAAACTATAAAATACTTCTACTTTAATCCCTTGAATACATTTTTTTTTTTTCCTATTTACTCAATCTAAATGAAAAAAGTAAACATTACAAAACAAAGAAATAAATAAAACGGAAAACGTATAAAAAAAAACACAAAATCTTGAAAGAGAAAACATCTTGGCGAAGCTGAGTTGGCGATCGAAAACTTTTAAGAAGTCACTTTTTAGTTAAATTGTCAGTGAGTCTTAACTTTCCGGAAATGGAGAATCTTAGAGAGGGGAAAAAACAGAAAAAATTCCCCTCATAAAATAACATTCATTCTTTGGCGACGAAAGAAAAGAATGCCAACTTTTCCTCGGTCTCCGATAACATCTCAGATCATATTTCAATGTCAAAACTTTACTGAGTTTTCAACTGTTTGAGCTACTGTGTGTTTTATGTCTGTCAGGGGTTATCTGGCTTTCTTTTTCGGAACCACCAGAAAGTCATTTTGTTTTTTTTTTTTTTACCTCAGAAATGTTCGAAATTCCAAATTTTGTTATTCGACTAACAAGCGGAAACGACGAAGAGACTTCGAACGTGTTTCGGTAAAGATAAAATGGAATTCGAACTGAATTAATCAAATGAAACATAGAAAAAAATGCGATAACAAAAACATTCCTTTTCTAGTTTATATTCTTTTTTTAATTAAATGATAGATAAATGCATTTTTTTCACTTTAGTGCTCATAAATCATTTAAAAAATTGTTTTCCACCGTATACAAAAACCTCAAATAATAGAACTCCAACCAATGTTCAGCCAGTTTTCCTGTTCACGTGGGCATTCGATTGGCTGGCATTCTTTGACGTATCCGATAGAAGCCCACCTATCTATGGATCAATGTAGTTTTTTAAGTGATAATTTACACGTCATTGTTATTGGTCTTCAAACGTCTGATACTTTGACCTTAGGTCATTTCTCCTAGGAAATTTCAGTTTGCATAGTTTTCTAAATTTTGTATTCTTTAAAAATGCTATTTAAGAATATTGATTATAAGAACAATTTTAAGTTAACTTTTTAATATTGTTTATTTATTTATTTAATTTGGCTTTATGTAACATTGATAAACTCCGCGTTCCGCTAATGAATACCGCGAATAGTCCCATGATAGAGATAAAAATTGCAGAAAACAATATTTTAGGTACTTTGTAAAATAATATGCATAAATTATATAGCATTTTATCATCATCATCAGTGGCGTAACAGCCCCATGGTGGACCAAGGCCGTCTGCCTGCTGGCAGATTTCTATACAGGAGATGTTTTTTTATGGTGTAGAGTTGTCAGCAGTACGCCGAACTCTCTACAGTCATATTAGACCGGCATCTATGATTTAGAGTGGATTCGAACCACTGCAAACATCCATGGCACCGATGGGAATCGAACCCGAAACCTGTGGCACCGAGCGCCAGAATGAATTACGTGAAAAAAAATGAATTTAAACTACTTTTAAGCTTTAATTTTTTTAGAAGTATTTTATACGTAAAGAAAATATTTAACAACTATAATGTTTTATAAAATGTAATTTTAAAGCATTTGATTAACAACTTAATTAATTATGCAACACATTAAAATTATTAATTCATTTTTCCACGATTAAATTACTGACGCCGTTTACCAAATATAATCTATTAAACTAATGGCAGTTTTTTTCTTATTATTCTTATTATTAATTTAAGAAACTTCGGCGTTAAAAAAAGAAAAAAAAAATTTAATAAAAATTGTGTTTGAGCAAAAAGAGTGTAGTTATTATTAAAAATCAAAATTAAATATAATGTTTCCGAATATTGGGTATTTGAGAGCATTCACCTCTAAGACGACAAACTTGTAGTAGATTAAGCTTTATCTAGGAAACATTATGGGAGGGGGCATTGCATTACCATTGCTTAATTTTGTAGAAAAACATGGATATGTTTTTCTGCAAAATTAAGCAGTTGGCGACTGGGTGGTTTGCATCTTTTTTTTCATTGTTTGTTTTGTCGCTCTACAGTAATTTTTTGCACCCTTTAGGCTAATTAGACCGGGACCTAGAATTTAACGTGGATTCTGAACCACTCATAATCATCCATGCCACCGCCAGAATTCGAACCTGAAGTCTGTGAAATCAAAGGCCAATTGGCCATCAGGCAGCTTTTTTTCACCTCGGGGAATAAAGTAAAGGATAATCCAACCTACAAATTTCCCATAAGACCAGAAGTCACTGATTTAATACAAAGAAACACTTTGTATTTCTGTGTTACCATGTGTATTGATACTTTTTGAAAAGAAAAGGTTTAATTTATTATTATTATTATTTTTAGTAGTAGTAGTATTTTTCTCTTCCAATCTTACAATGTGATTTAAATATGATTAATGCTTCTCCAACGTTATACATTGAATGAAATCTCAATATTCATTCTCTTTGACGAGCTTATTTTCTTTCTTTATTTTATTAATATTATTTTTGTCCAACACAGCTGATTAATTTCGGATAAACATTTTATCTCAAAACCAATTCATTCACGCTCGGTTTGCATTATTTTACTTTTTTTTTTTCTTCCACCAGCAGCTGCAATAATCTTTCGGCAAGATGCATTTCATACTAAATTAATATTTTCAAAACCTTTTTTTTTTTTTTTTTTTTTTTTTTTTTTTGCTCATTCTACCGAAAAAGTTTTCGTTACGATATGAATAAATAATCCATCTAAAATAAACAAGACAAAAAAATATTCCCGAGGCATGAACATTTTTAAAAAATCCCTTTTTTTCCCCTTATTAAATCCACTTCAGACAATTGCGTCTATCTCATGAATCATCTTTTTAAAACCAACATCACAGAGATGTATCATCGTGCTATTGAAAAATCTGATACTTAGTTCATTGTGTTTAAGATCTTTTTCCCTCCGCAAACATTTTTTTCCCTATTCTTTTTTCCCTTTTCATTCTTCTTTTTCGGACTTTTATGGGATTTAGCATGATAAAGGACTTTCCTTCTTGCTTTAGAAGTGTAAAAATGCTGACCATAGTTTGAGTGGACAGTTTGGAATAAAGATGGATTTTCTGTATTTTTAAGGCCTAAAATTTTTGTTTCCCTTTTTTTTTTTTTTTTTTTTATGTGTGGGAAAATTCAATAAAAAAATCCCCGTCCATTCTGTATTCCGTAAAGCTCTGTGTATGTGGGTTTTTTCTGAGTTTTTATGACTTCAGTCATCGTAGACGGTGAGTTATAGCACAACATTTTGTATGATATTGATTTATCTCTAAACATATATATATCTTTCTTGCATAGTAAAATTATTTTGTGCATTATTTGAAGAAAGTATTTAAAAAAATAACATGCTGAGATATTTTCAATAAATTATTTACAAATCTCAAGTGCACAAAAATTCAAGAATAATTTCTATCATAACTGTTGCTATGGTATCCAAAATAAAGTTTAAAAAACTATACTACATATAACATAATTAAAAAATATTAATAAAAATGTTGCATTTCTTAAAATTTTATTAAAAAATAACGCAATAAAAGAAAACAATTCTTTTATATGCTTTAATGCTTTTTTAAAAGTGGCCGAGTGGCTGGCGCTCGGTACCAGGGGTTTCGGGTTCGAGTCACGGTGCTGCCATAGATGTTTGTAGTGGTTCGGAATCCACTTTAAACCGTAGATCCCAGTCTAACATGATCGTAGAGCGTTGCGGAGGTATTGTTACTTTTCATTGCTTCCAACTACAGCACCTATTGGTTAGTTCTAGGTGAGTAACGTCGGTGCAGCCCTTGCTTATGGCATAAAAAATAACCGTCTAAGTATTTGCCAGCTGCATTAAAAATATATATATCTTATTAGGGCACCTAAGGTAGTGCTAAGTGAGTCGGTCCAGCCCTTGCTTATGGCATAAAAGATAAATGTCTATGCCTATTATTAAGTATTTTCCAGCTGCATTGAAAAAAATATCTTACTGGGGCATTTCCATTGTCAACGCGATGTCAACTATGGCAAATGAGATTAACGAACGAGAATGATTGGCAATAGTGATTCATTCATTGTATCGTCAATCATTCTCGGTCACTAATCTGATTCGTCAAAGGTGACGTCGTGTTGCCAATGGACAAAAAACCCTTAATTCTTTATCCGTGAAAGTCTAGTGTTTCCTTTATGCAACAGTATAAATTTGGGTTTACACCGTAAACTACAGTAATCACATCGTGGAAGGCCAGCTAATCGAAAGTCTACCGGTTGCCGGTCTTGCCGGAAAGTTTGGTTGGTGTTCTACGACATGAGATTTTAGTTAGATCCATCTTTAAATGTTAAAATCATGTATCATTATTTTACCTTTTCACTGTCATCTTTGAAATAACAATCTCCTTTTTGAATCGTGTCTTCTCCAAAAATGCAACACTTAATATTTTATGGGGTTATGTTGCATTATGAAGTAAAGCAAAGTTTGGCTCAGTGTGAATACATAAAAATAGATTTTAGTTCCTGTCTTCAATCTTTTTTTGCTGAGTTTGATCCCATTTATTTATCCATGTTTGAAATAAACTAGGGCCAAATCGCAAAACAGGAACTGTTAGAATTTGGCAATTTGTGGAGCCAGTTGGGCGATAAGTCTTCAAACGTGGTAATACTTGGTTTCTTGTATTATTTGCAATTCACTACATTTACAATGACAGCCCGTTATTTGGCGCACTTTGGCGAAAAGGTTTCTTGACACCAAATCCCAACGGCCCCCTTTTCTGCGATTTTACCCAAACTTATTTAAAATACATATTAGTATAAGAGAGAATTAAAATATATTTGAAAGTCTAATAGTATCAATGGTAGGTAGCCCTTGTAAAAACAACTAAATTCAATGCCATTAAATACTTTTGAAAGAAATAATCTTTTAATGAAATGAGAAAGTTGATTTTCTCGTCTTCCTCTCTATAATGTTCGTGCTTCGATATTTGTACACACCAGTAACTTACCAAAAATTATCATTCTTCGTACCTTAAGGGTGCATTTCCATCGCCAACTTTGACGAATCTCATTGACGAATAGGACTGATTGACAGTACTGATTCATTCATTCTACCGTGAATAATTCTTAATTCTCTAATCGGATTCGTCAAAGTTGACTTCGCGTTGTCGATGGAAATGCACCCTTAATTTATCCGTGAAAGTCTAGTGTCCCCTTTATGCAACAGTAAACATTTGGGTTTTCACCTCTTGATCTGTCCGCTTCAGACTTCTGATTGGCTGACGCTCTACGACATGAGATTTTAGCATCCAGTGGAAGACTACTTCAAAAGTAAAAATCATCTATCATAATTTTACCTTTTCACTGTTGCCTTGAAACAACAATCTCCCTTTTCGAAATCGTGCTGCCTTCTCCAAAAATTCAGCATTTAATATTTTATGGAGTTATGTTGCATTAAGTAAAGCAAAGTTTGGCTCAGTGTGATGCATACAAGTAGATTTTAGTTCCCATTTTCAATCATCTTTTTTGCTGAGTTTAATCCCATTTAATAAAAACAGATTGCCAAAGGGAACCGGAAAATCTCCTGACGAGGTCCAGAAAGATCTACCCTAACCAGAGTCACCGGAGCTTATTTATTATTCACAACCTCCACCCTCTCCAATCTGTTAAAAATTATTTCACACTCGTCTGGTCGACCCCTCATTAATCTCGAACACCCCTCAAAATAATTCTCTTTTTGGGGGGTGGGAGTGAGGGGGTGGTACAAGAAGAAAAGAAGGGAGCGGTGGCAGCAGGGCAGTACTTTTGATTAAGAGACTTCAATTATTTACCCGTTGCTCCAAACATTTATTTAACCGTCGGTGATGGATGGAAGTTTCGGAAGAAGGAAATTTTTATTTCTTGGAAGGAAAGATTTTTCTTGGAAAATGACAAGAAAATTGGAATTTTTAAGCCCTGCTGCTGTTAGTCTTTCTGGTTTGCGAATGTTTGCTCAAGTGCTGTTTTCCACTTACAGCAGCAGTTCGTTATCTAAAAGGAAACCTTTTTTTTTTTCTTTTAAAAAAAAAAAATTACATGTTTTCTATAAAAGATTGCGTATAAAAGTCATTTTTGTTGCCTTTTTTTTTTTATTAAAAGAGAGGTTGTGTTTCTGTCTGCGAAGGTTGTTATGGGAGGATAGATTGGATTTTTAAACGAAAAGCGTCTGTTTGTTTGTTAGATTTTTTTAATTTTCTGTTGTTACTGGGTTTGCTTAAGTTATTTACATAGATGTGTTATTCTTATGCGAACCAGATGCTTTCGTAAGCATCGCAACCTTTGATGTCTTTATTTATTTTTATAACGCATGTTTAGTAAAATAAGTAAGTTTGTATTTTTACACGATTTTAAAAAGCCATTAAGTTTCTCTCCGTGTAGTACTTAGTTCAGTATAAATGTAATTTAATTACCATTTTTGCATTCTCTCAAAAGATTTTTCATACTTTTCTTTGAATGAATATTGAAGAGATTGTTTCTTATTTGTCTTTTTTTTTTTGTCCATGTTTATTAATTTTAATACACTAGTTTATTAAATTAATATGCTTTGAAAACTCATATAAATAATGTTTTCTTTCTCCTTAATATATTATGTAACAATTGTTCGTGCTCTCTCCTACGAACTGCCGAGAGCACCCCCTGTGGCGTTCAGGAGAAATTGGCAGTCGGCCTCGAGACTCTCACCCGAGAGGAAGTACAGCGCAACTTTCTGTCCTGCTGAGAAACGTTTAGTTTATAATCTCTCATTCCGAGAGGAAATATATTTAATGCAACGCTGCGTATTAAATGGCCTACAAAACTCTCACCTGGAGAAAAAGTATATTTCGTGTACCCTACACGTATCCGAGTTGCGGTTTAGAAGTGGAGACTATACTTATCTGTCTTTAAATGTGTTAAATAGTGTGCATCTCTAATTGTATGTGTGTGGTGTTTGTGCGTGTGTCAATAAAGCTGTGAATTCCCTCCAACCTATATCTTAAGTATATCAATCCAACAACACCCAATTACAATCGGGTTGCCCAACCTGCACACTACAAAATTAAATTTAAAATTAGAAAACGAGCTCTTATTACAGGGGGACTTTTTCCCCCTTAATAAGCATTTAAAAATTATATGAAACAGAGCTTATTTCACGAAGAATTTTTTCATCATTGACCTATGTTATATTCAAAACTGATACTTGACATAATTAATTTTGAAATCAATCTCTTTCATACACCGTAAATTTATTAAATCTTAAATTTACTTAAAATATTTTATAAAACTCTTGTTTGTTTTTTCTTGTTTTTGTTTTCAGATTTTGTTTTCTTGTTTTTCCCGTATCTTATTAAGTACTACTAATAAAAACATTAAAAAAAAAAACTCAATTTATAATTTGACACGATTCTCAAAGGAACCAGAAAAAAAGTGCTTATACTTCGACACACTCTGTTTAATTATCTTAGTAGCTCGTCGAGTAATTTTTTGCATGAAATTTAATTCTCACGATCTAATTTAAGATGAAGAGGCTCCCGAAAATCGTTCCAGTGCGTCAGTGGTACCCCCTGGAACAATTTGTTGGACTCCACTCAAGGAGAAAGACTCTTTCTCTTGCTGTTTTTCTCACACTTCAAACCGCACCGTTTTAACCCACGCGTTTCTCTCACAAACAGTGGGAGAGATAAAGAGAGTCGATCCTGTGTTTAAAAAGCACTTCAAAACTCGTTTTCTTTTTTTTTTAAATTAGTTTTAGCGTGTCTTTAAAATATTAATTCTCACGCTCTTTTTAATAGCAAAAAATTATAATAATCTTTACATTTTTATATAAAAATAATAAAATTAATTATGAATTATGTAGTTTTTTTCGTTAGCAAAACGTTTATAATTTCCCAATAATGGATGGTGTGATCTAAAGTACTAAAATATCTAAGCAATTCTCATTATTTAAAACATAAATTAATCAATATTAAAAATTCGTGCTTAAAAAGTGTGATTTTAAAATCATGGATCTCCAAATGAGTATCATAAACCAACAAATAAACCCCTTATTTTTTTTTATAACATTGCATTTTTTTTATTATTATTCTCATTTTAATGCCTTTTTTTCTTTGTTATAAAAAAGTACAGGGTGACTTTTAATTAACCTACAACTTTTAACTGAAATAACTTCTCAAGATCTTACTAGATGGCGCTACGAATGCTTACAGTAAGAAGACTTAAATAAAAGCAATAAATTTACATAAAAGTTTTGGTTTATCGCTCTGCGGTCATCTTGTGCACATGAGGGCTAAACAGACTGAGACCTACAGTTTAAAGTAAATTCCGAACCACTACAAACATCCATGGCACAGCCGGATTTGAACCCGAAATCAATGATGTGGTGTGGTACAGAGCGCTAGCCACTCGGCCATCAGGCCCCAACCTTTATATAGACTGAAGGATGATGTCGGAGAAAATGTTCCATCTCAATTAATTAACCCCCTTCGTCCCATATGTGGGATTCATACCTTCGTCCTAAAATCCCGAATCCAATGAAAGAACAGGATCAGCTTATATATATATATATATATATATATATAGTGTGTGTATTTACATTATTACTTGACTCAACAGCATCAACAAAAAAATCCAATGTATAAGATTCAATATAATTTTATACTTGAGAAAATTGAACATAGGGAAATCATGTACTGACCTAAGACAACTTTGCTAAAAATATCCAAAACTTTACACTTTTCAAATAACTTTTGCATTATGAAAAGACTTAAAAGTCAGCTGGAAAAACAGACTATCACTTTCGCAAGACGAGGATTTTCCGAAACAAAATTCCCTCGAAAACTTTTCCATCCACCAACTTAGTATGTAGAATCTCAAGATTCTATTCAGTAAAAACGCGACAGGGAAATTTTCTCCCGCACTGACACCATAATCCCTTTAGGGGGAAAAGTAATTTAATTTCCCTCCCACTTTCAGTATAGAATTTCTTCTCTTTTTTTCCCCCTGTGCATGAATATACATCCATATAATGTTATTATTTTCTCCGGTTTCCCCATTTGTCATGATTACTGGGAACTTCGAAAACTCCACGGGATTGCTTGGAAGAAAAAAAAAGTTGTAATCGAAGTCTACTAGTATACGTAGGGTGGAAAAACTGTTCTTAGCAGAAGATAGAACATGTTGCTTTTGTTATTTATTTTTTTTTTTTTTTTTCTTTGGCGTAAAATCTCGATGTTTTTAAGGAGTGCGTGCGTAAGAGTTTCAATAACAACTTTTTTTGCTTTTCTAATTTCAATCGAATCACATTTCAATCGAAAAAAAAAATATATTTTAAATTTTTTAGAACATGTTTTAATAATAAATCATTATTTTTTTTAAAAGTACATACAAAATCATTTTGTTTTAAAAACTAGTTGATAATGCAAATTATGTTACACATGGGCCTGAATGACCGAGTGTCTAGCTCTCTGCAATTCAAGCTCTGTAGAAAGCTACCAGTAGAAAGGTGGGTAAAAGGTGGAACATCGGTGAGCTTCGTTTATTCCATGAGCAATCCACCGACCGGTGAAGGGCGACAATGCCTTCCAGAGAGTCCTTTCGGGGTAATTACCCCGCCTTATGAGACAAGGCCCTAAAATTTATGCCAGGCAGTCCGACTATCGATGCGAGACGGTTTTACACACATTATCTCAATCACCATCCAGTCTCCTCGTTTCTAGAAGCAGTGACTGCAACAATGCCGCCAGGGTAACTGCAATGCATTTGCGTGCCGTTAGAATGAAAGTCGGATAATTCGCGTCAGGCATCATTCTGGTATTCTTTACACTCTGTCGCAAACGCCAACGAGTCTCCTCGTTTCTGAAATTAGTAAGTGCAACGCTCGCTGAAAATTAATTTCAACATGCAAAATACTTGTTATATGAGTTACAACTTGAACGGGGAGCGAACTGTCCAAAAGGGAATATTAATAATGGGTCATGAGTCAGATTATTGTTCATAGTTACCCTACGCGAAACAATAAATTCCTTACACCAGTTTTCGAACAGCTTCTCAACCACAACAGCATTAAATTAGTGCCAAGCTATCAGCGTTATCTCTGACAGCGCATGTTTTGAAAAGACTTTCAGTTTTTCAGACTTCAGTAAAAGACTTTTTTTTTTTTTCCTGTCTTATTTTTAGAAAAGTCTTCTTTATTTTTTTTCCCCCTGTGCTCTAATATACATCAAAACAGTATTATCTTCTCCGAGTCTCATTTGTCATGATTATTACGCAAAATCTGGAAAATTCCTCTGGATTTCCTGTAGAAAAATTACACTACGCGTATCCAGTGTGAAATATCATCTCTTGCCAGTAGCGAGTGCATGTGCTTTCTTTTCCTGTAGCAATAAATCTAGTAGTGTCTCAGAAGTGGAGACGTGTTGTAATGGCGGAATACATTATACTTTTTTTTTTTCTATCTCTGTCTCTGTCTTGCAGGTTTTAATTCTTATACCTATTTTTGAACTGGACGGAGTTCTTTCGTTCTTTCTTTGGGGTGTTGTTAGCGTTTATTCTGTTTTTCTTTCTGACTTGTCGCGCATGGGGGGTCGGTGCCGTTTTTGAAGGGGAGGGTGATTTAGTGCCCCTTTTTTTTCCTTTGTTGGCGCACTCCAGACTTACCTGTGTGTATGTCAGGCGTCTGGGCTCATTGTTTTTGTGTACACAGTGCGCCATAAATTTCCCGAATGGTTCTGGTTGTCACTTTGCAGGGAATTTATGGGCGTGTTCGTTGTTCGTTATAGAAAAAAAGGCAAGAGGAAAGTGCTGTATTTTTTTTACTTCTTGTTTTGTTTGAAGTGTTTTAGTGTCGTTTTTTCTTACTTGAAATCTGATTTCCGGTTATTAAGGATCTTTTTTTTACTCAAGAGGCGTTCACCTGGAGAATTTTTTTATTTTTTTTATTTGTTGCTTTTGCGGTGTGAGTTATTATGGGAATTGAAATTTATTTGTCGGTAAAAATGTAGTTTTTAAGACGAAGAGTGCCTATAAAACTAATTAAATTTAACTTTAAGAAGTAATTTAAGGATTTAACAGCACATCCATCGTCATTTGTGTCGTTTTTAAGATTATTTCCTTGTGCTTAAATTGTTGTTTATTATGATTTGTGAATAATATACGGTACGGGATGATTGAAATGAGAGGAAACCACGGCTATTATCATTGATTACAGTATTTCTAAAAAGTTCAATTTGTTTATACAGAATTTTATAATTTTGTTTATTCTTATTTTGATGTTTCTTAAATGCCTTCTTCTATCTTTCATTTTATTTTTTTTTTTTAATGTGATTTGAGCTTTTAAATTTACCATTTATTTGATGTTTTTATTAGTTTGTTACTTTTCTGTAAGCCTTGTGCAATGCTTAGTGGTGCATGGGGTTTTCTTGCAAATTTCAATCATTAATTTTTAAAAAAAAAAGATCGCATTTTAGAAATTAGTGGATTTTTTTTTTTTCAAAATTTAGTGGATTTGGAATTATTTGTAGTCCAAACATAACGATCATTATTTTATAACTAAAAATAATCATCGTCTGTCTGGACATGACGATAAACATAATAATGATTGTTTTATAATTTCAAGAAAAGATACCATAACGATAATTAGTTTAGAATTTAAAAAAATGAAATAAATCGAAATATATATGATTTTACAATTTAGGTTAGATTACATTTTTGTATTATAAAAAGTTCCCAAAATTATGTCGTAATTAAGAATATCAAGCCAATCATCACAAATATCAATTTCCTGTATGTATATGCTCATAAGTAATTTTCGTTCAATATAAAATAGCAATTTAATAAACGCATGATTAGCTTTTTACAAAGAAAGATCAAATGCACCTATGAACTTTCATTATTAAGTTTTATTTATATCCCTTTATATGTAACCTTTTAATATTTTTATACATCGTAAAATGAATTAATCAAATAATGTTTAATGAATTAACGCTTTTGCATATCATTTATCAACAATTCTGGTATTTTCTCCATAGTGCGCCTGCGTTAAGTTACTAAACAATAAAAAGCGACGAATATGAACTTCAACGTGATCAGTAATTTTATAACATCGCGATCTGATCCTCCGATATGGTATAGCTATTAGGTCAAATCCCGGTGTGGCAACTTAATCGGAAAAGAATGTCAACATCTTCCAGGTGAATAGACTCCTTCATTACTCGGTTAGAGTAGAAAAGTTTAACCGACGGCCGGGGCATCTCAATGCTTCTCGTGCAATCTTTTCCATCATTCTTCCAAGAATTGCAGCTATAAGAAGAGAGAAATGCGGGGTGAGCATCACCTGAAGGACTGTCACATCAAAAGAGAATTCAAAACCCTACCTGCATCAACTGGTCAGATGGGGGTCCTATGTAAAATCAAGCCAGTTTAAACTATGAGCAGACGATGCAGTTGAGGCAGTCCAGTTTTTTGCAAGGAACCCCCACTTTGTGCCAAGACCCAAAAATCTTCTACCCATGTTAATAGGTGTGACTCAGAAATTCAGGACTTGACAATATCTATATGCAATTTCCACCCTTTTGAAAAAATGCTTCAATTAATTGTTTTAGTAGATAACACTGGACATACCTATGCTCACTGCTTTTGTTTTAACAAGTTTTTTTTTGATGAACAAGTTTGTTGGCTTCTATGATCACCCACGAAGCAGGGGCACCACAGACAGGCAAGCTTCTACCCATGTTCATAGGTGTGCCAGTGCCAGTCATGAACAAGTTTGTTGGTTCACCCACGAAGCAGGGAGGGCTGCCAGTGCCAGTCATGCGTTGGAGAGTGCCAGTCATGCCAGAGATCCTTAATTATCTTCCCAAACTCGGAGAACTATAAATGGAAGCATATCGGACTGGGAAGTCTGCAAAGAAGCAACCTTTGCTAGTGAAACTGAACATTTAATAAAAGCTTAGTATTGCCAGATCTGAACTACCCAATCTAAATATCCAACAATCGAAAATTTGTATTGTATTATACTATTGCAGGATTTTATTCATAAAACGAAAAAAATAGCATATTTAAAAATTTATAACCTGTAAAAAATTAAAGATGCCGTGTCCCCCAATTCTAAATTTTTGTAGTGAAATAACAATTACCAAAATCGGCCTATCTTGTTTGATTGGTTAGAGTCTCGGCTGTAATTGAGTTGTAATTCTTGATTAAAATTGCAAATCTCATCAGCCGAACTGGAATTGGACATGTGCTTTTGAGGCATGCATGGTTAGGTTGGCAGCATATGGTTTTTCTAGTATGCTACTATGTTTAGTTTCCAGTATTTTTTTTATTATGCTTGTAAAAACATTCGTTAAACATATATACTTAGAAAACTGGGTAGAATCGCAAAATAGAGTCCGTTGGAATTTATCAACAAAAAATCTTTCCGCCAAACCGTAACAGATTGCGATTGCAAGTGTAGTAAATTACAAACAGTACAACCCAGTTGGCGTCACAAAAATGTCGCCAAATTGGGATTTGGCGACTTTTTGTGACGCCAACTCCGATTTTGCCGAAAACTGCTTGAAAGAAGTTTAAACTGCAATTATGTTTGAGTAAATTGTAATTACCATAGCATCGCAGTTAGGTGGACATTTGAAAAAATGAGTTACCGCAATTTATTTATGGTCATCAAAAAAAAAAAAAAAAAAATGCGAAGATTTTTTTTTTTAATTTATAAGAATTCTTTATTAGTTTAAAAAGGCGATTTTATTGATATATTCTATCTAATTATAATGCATTTACATGAAATCTGAAAAATATGTCTTTTACTTATGTTTATATATCTTTTCCATAGGCTGGATGGCCGCTGGTCACTCAAGTCCTGTCCACTTCCTGTCGAACAGCAAAGATGCCGTCGATGTGGAAGGAGGCGATGATTTTGATGAAGACTTTCCCGCCACGTAAGTCTACACCTTTCTGTCTAATTTATTCGAAACTCCTACTCGAGTTCTAAACTCGAAAAAATAAAATTGCGGTAAAATATTGCAATTATATTACATTGAAACTACTTCACCAATAACGCCAAATGTGACGCCAAAATTACCAAATTTGGCGATCTTTTAGTTTTCTGTTTGTCGCAGAGTCTAGACCAGGACTGGCAGCATGAGAATGAAACTTCCTCACAAATATCACATATTTAACGCCAACATTGCCAAGTCTGGCGATATTTGAGTCTTCTGCTTGTATCAGTGTGTAAGATCAGGATTCTGATCGCATGAGTTCAGTTCATATTTTTTTTTATTGTATTTTTTTAATTCTATCAAATATTTGACGCCATGTATTTTATTCAATTACTTTACTTGTAGTCACGTATAAAATCAGGGCAGCATGAGTTCGATGAGAACCACATTAAAGTTTTTCATTCATTGCATCATTACAAAGAACCACATCATAGCAGTTAACTGGTCAACATGAAATCATTCGCCAATATCATCAAATTTGACGTCTGCAATATTTGATTAAAATTGTTATTTTAATATTTATTTTGGTTCTAAAGACGATAATCCTGTTTTGGTTGTAATAATGAAAAAATCATCCAAATAAAATATTCATAGAAGGAAAAATAATATGTTGAAAATACCTTATTCTTAATCAATTATGCAACTGAAAGTTGCATATTTTAATAGCTAAAAAATTGAATTCGAAAAATAAAACAAAAAGCATATTAGATAAAGATTTAAAGCACACACACACTTTTTATATATATATATATATATATGTGTGTGTGTGTGTGTGTGTGTGTGTGTGTGTGTGTATATATATATATATATGTACTTTTGGAAATTTGTTTTTATTAAATTATCGTCATTATAACAATTTCAGTCTTACCTCATTAAAATAAAGAAAATCAATTTTAAACGAACATGGCAGTTTATCATATTTTTTAAACTGCTCTGGAAGGCAATTAAAATAATTTTTCATGACTTCGACATTTTTCAGTGGCAATTAAAATGCATTATTATTACTACTGTAAAGTTTATTTACTGACTAAAATTGTTTGCAGATGCAATCTTATTAATTATTTATATATATTTTTTTATGGAAGTCATTTAATCGATTTATTTTTTTTTAAATAAATAACATGTCGATCTAATTTATTTCTCAAAGACTAATTTTCCTTTAATTAAATTCTCTATGAAGAATAAAAATGATTTTTTTTTTGTTTATTTGATTTATGGATAAATTATTTAGCTTATGAAGTTGAATTACCCTCTATTATTTTAATAATTTACTCTCTAAATTATAAAAATTTAAACTAAACCCAGACATGCTTTTGGCATTTACGGTGTCTGTAAGAGTTGAGTTGGGACTTTTGGACAGTTGTTTTGTTTTCGTTTTCCTTAATTAGCATATAATTTTTTCTGCTATATGTCTTTCCTAAATTAGTTTATAATTTTAAGTATAGCAAAGTGCATTATCGTTAGTCTTCGCTATTTTTAGGCATGTGAGGGTGTGCATAGTAAACTTTGAGCTGTTTCATTGTGTTGCATTCTTAATGATGCTGAATTCTCTACAAAAATCTGTTTTTATTATAATGGATGACGTTAATTAAAAAAGGAAAATATTTTATTTAACAAAGAATTTATAACAAAAAAATAAATTATATGTCTATATATATCTATTGTTTCCTTCAAGCTCTTTGACATGAGTTCACTTATCTCTGCAATTTTCAAGTATTGCAAATTCAGCGTTTCTTAAGATGCACCGAAGGAATTAGATTTTACGTACAAGAACGGCCTAGTGTATAGTTCATTGGGTTTTTCGAACCAACATTGTTTGATTCGGACAGTTGTTGACCGAAATGTCCTTTGATTGAATACAAGGAAGATGTGGACTTCCAGATGTCATCCTTGAGCGTGTCCTTTCGAAATTATGATAACTTAGTGGAATGTAATAAGCCCACCCTGGATAAACTGGAATGAAGCACAAATTACTTTAACGATTTACGTCCTCTTCCGTTCCTCTTTGAGCCCAACTGAAAACTATTCCGAGTTACGGGTTTTTATAATCCCCATCTTTGCTTAGACTTGGAAGGTATCGTCTCTTATTTGTTTGTTGGATTTAGAACCAAGCTCCCTCATTTTGAAAACCGAATGTGTTGTCGACCAGAAAATCCGGCGCATTTCTTATTATATTTAAACTATGCAACAACTCAACTCGATTTACACCAGATCACACCAGTTTTTTAGTCCATAACATTTTTATAAATAGTGATATATATATATATATATATATATATATTTCCTAATGCAGCTGGTAAATACTTAGACAGTTATCTTTTATGCCATGCAAGGGCTGCATCGATGTTAATCACTTACACTACCCAGGAGGTGCATGTAGCTTGAAGATAAGCTACGGACGCAGAGTAACAATGCCCCGCAACGCTCTACGATCCTATTAGGACCGGGACCCTACGGTTTAAAGTGGATTCGAACCACTACAAACATCCATGGCACCGCCTGAACTCGAACGCGAAACTTGTGAAACCGAGCTCCAGAACGGTAGACACTCGGCCGTTCAGTCTCCTGTCTAACATTACTATAGAGCGCTAGGACTGGCAATCCTACCCCTTAAAAAAAACATCCCGTTTTTCGGAATTTACCAGTCGGCAAACGGCCTTGCTGGCCATGGGGCTGTAGCGCCATTGAAAAAAAAAATTTTAATATTTGTATTTAAGTTTTGGTTCTGGAAAACTTTATAATCGTACTTTGTTCTTCATTAGCGCAACAGCCGTCAAGTGGGTCAAGGCCGTCTGCCTACTGGCAGATTACGGGACAGGAGATGTTTTTACGGAGTAGGGTTGTCAATCCTACACTCTACAGTCAAATTAGGCCGACATCTTCGGTTTAAAGTGGATCCCGACCAACTACGAGCATCCATGGCACCGCAGAGATTCGAATCCGAAGCCTGTGGCGCTAGTCACTCGGCCATCAAGCCCTAAATAGCCAAGTAATATTGGTGTGCCTTTAATTATTAGCTTAAGACAGTTATTTAGCAACTAAATTCCTTTATTCAATTATAAAGTAATTCGACGCAATGTTTTCAATAGCTATCTCAAAGCGACTTAATCGGACTTAATCTTATCTCATAAAAGCCACGCGTTCTTTCCAAAACCACTACATACTTATTATATATATATATATAAACTGAAAAAAGTGATAAAAATAGGTTATATAGATTATATTTTACTTAGACGCAGGGATTTTTTGTCGGAAAACCCAACTCAATTTACACAGGCCACAACAGATTTTTAATCCATAACATTTTTATAAATAAAGTAATATATATATATTTTTCTAATGTGGCTGGCAATGCACAGAGATAGTTATCTTTTATGCCATGCAAGGGCTACATCGACGTTACTCACTTTAAAGTGGATCCCGACCAATTTACACCCCGCAACGCCCTACGATCCTATTAGACCAGGAGCTACGGTTTAAAGTGGATTCTGAACCACTCCAAACATCCATAGCACCGCCGGAATTCGAACCCGAAACCTGCGATACCGACCGAGCGCTAGACACTCCGCCATTTAGTCCCCCGATTTCGAACCACCCACAAACATCCATGCCACAGCCGGGATTCGAATCTGAAGCTTATGATACCAAAGGCCAGAACTCTAGCCAATTGGCCATCAGCCGGCCGCTTTTCAAAGCACTGGTACTATTGAATAATAATTGAATCAATAACTATCACTGGGCCGCTAATTGAGTGATATAATCTATTTATAGTAATCTTTTTGTAAAAAAAACTCGGGCTTCAGGACCTAAATAAAATAATATTGGTGTATTTTTAATTATTAGCCGTCTAAGATAATTATTTTGCAACTAAATTCCTTCTATTCAATTACAAAGTAATTCGCCGCAGTGTCTTCAATGCATTTAAATAGCTATCTCAAAACGACTTAATTGGACATACTTCCTAATCTTATCTCACTCCCATTTAATTCTTTTTTTTTTTGTAAATAAAGTCCCAAAAACAAACACGCCAGATGGCCCCCTGATGATTGATCTACGAATTGATTACGAGTCCTCTCGAGAATTGCACAATGGCGACCAGCAGATTCTGGGCTAGAAATTTTGGACCCGAACCAAATGTCTTCGAGAGAGAGAGACAGGGTTTAGTTTTTTCAGCGACAGCGTGTTTTCTTCCTCAAACAATGCCCATTATTCATTGCCAACTTATCTTCGAAGTGAGCTCTTTTGTGTGGAGTGTCAACTCATTACCTTGAGAAAAAGTCGCGTCGTCCACTTCCTCATTATCTAGCGCGCCTGTCTGTGCATATGCACAAACTTCTCAATGATCTCTTAAGATAGTTAAGAACTTAAAAATGGAAAAAAAAAAAAAAGGGGCTAACTTGGAAATATTTCCCTTTAGTGATGTTAAAGTTCTCGGATATTCAACAAGAAAAGTGGTAGAGTTAGGAATAGAAATAATAATTTATATGTCATGGACAGTGTTCCATCATATGAAGATGACTTGATAACTGTTCTTTAAGAGTGAAGGAAATTGAATCCAACAAGGGGGATTGTGTTCTGAAATTTTGGAAATTGGAGGGTATCCCTCTGGTGTTCGGTGCCACAGGTTTTGGATTCGAGTTCTGGTGGTGCAATGGATGTTTGTAGTGGTTCGGAATCGTTGGTCCCGGTGTAATAGGTCTGTAGAGCGTTGGACTGTTAACCCTATCCTGTAAAAGAAAGCATCTCCTGTCTCGAAATATGCCAGTAGGCAGACGTCCTTGGCCCATCATGAGGTTGTTGCTCCAGTGAAGAAGGGGGGCTATCCATTCTAAAAAATTGGACTTTATTCCAAAAACTTGACGTTGCCTATCCAACAAAGGTTATTGCATTCTGAAATTTCCGAAAATTAGAATATTACCACTTCCAATAATTTCATGTTTAACATTCCAAAAATACGTATTTTTCCGAAAAGGATTAATTCTCCTTGTCCAAAATAATGATGTGTATAAAAAGCTCCAATGTTTCCTGTTGGCAAAGGGTAAAATACAACATGTTAAAAGGTTATTGCGTTCTAAAGAATGTAAAGCTAAGCAGTTTTTCTTAGTAATTTGGGGATGTGTTGATTTCCAGAGGAGATTTTAGGAGAAATTTAGTGTAGTGTCAGACAAGTGATTTTCAGTGGCCACAGCTCATTTTCAGGTAGCAGAATGCTCTACTGTTAAAAATGTCGCAACATCTTGGTAATTGAGGGATGAAATTTCATCCCATGCATTTCCCTTCAGAGATGCATGTACCTAGATGTACTTCCATTTTGAGGATTTCATCTGATTTGAGGGAATTGGCCAGTTTTACCAGAAAGAGAGGCACGGGGTTTTTTTCGCTGGCAGTTGTGATTTGTGCTACTTTTAACGGTTAATACTTTCTTAGGCTATAACATTCTATTTTCTGTGTGATCAGGCTGGGTTTGTGTAATAATCATATAATCCTCTTCATTGTTAGTAGTTAATAAATCTTAACGGTAGTTTCAAGATTTGGCTTGGTTTGGTTTGTCACTCTACGGTCATTTTCTGCACTCTTTGAGCTAATTAGACCGGGACCAACAGTTTATCATGGATTCCGAAATACTAACAAACATCCAGGTCACCGCCAGGATTCGAACCTGAAGCCTGTGTTATCAAAGGCCAAAGTGCTAGCCAATTTAGTTTCAGGAAGCATCCTCTAGATTACAATGATTTCAGATTCTTGAGTATTCTTCAGAAAATTGAAGCTTTTCAGCCATTTTGTGTCCGTAATGATGAAGAATGGTGGGTAACGGGGTTTCAGTTTGGTTAGTTCAGAAGTGTTTTCAAATCCGTTGAGTGAAAGGGAGTGTATTTTGGCCTCGGATTAAGTGGAGAATTAGTTGAAATATTCTCTTTAATAAATTTTACTTCTAGATGTTTAGGACGCCATCTCAGAGAAGACTTAATCTCAATAAGAATTCCGTCATGGTGTTCATTGGTCATTCAAGTCAGATTTTGGTGAGATATAAAAACGATCGGATCTTCAGGGTGATGGAATAGGGTAGCTGATGGTAAGAATTTTTCCTGGAGATGAGATTTGTCTTTTCTTCACCATCAACTTAAAATCAGGAGTTTTTGAAAGGGTATGCTAATCTTCCCTTTGTAGGTATGAGTTGTGAAATTACTGCCACTTGGAGCGTCAACTTTGATCTTACTCCGCTCTAAATAAACAGGAAAGTTCTATGGTTTTGCCAATTCTCTTGAAGAGTTCAATTTGAACAATGTCATTGGATATTAAATGAAATTCGTCATCGGATGTCATGCAAAGTTAAATGAAAATCGTTCTGTTCATTTATAAAACAAATTCCAAGTTGCAGCTACCCGGCGTGATGCTGATTGTGGTTTAAAAAATAAAATATGCAACTTGATGCTACGAATATATACCCTTTGAACACTGCAGAATTGCTTCGAGATCGTGTTTATTGTAACCCTAGACCTATTCGTAAATCAAGGTGAAGGATTTCACCGCACACCCTGTGTTAGATTAACGTCAAAGTAAACTAACAACTTCCTTCCACTTTTTCCTGCAACAACACTTCCCTTAATTCTACAAAAGAGACGTGATCACATTTTTTTTCTTTTTTTTTTTTTTTTTTGTAATCTTTCCTTCGGCCGTTACTCGGACAATTTTATAGTTAACGATAAAATTTAACGACCAAACGATGCAGTAAAGTATCCTCGTCAGGATGATGCAATTAACAAGTATTTAACAGCAATCATTAAATACTAGAGGGGAGCAAGCACCCCTTCGTCAATTTCCTACGTCGTTTTTTTTCTTTTCCCGTGCTCTCATTGGCCAATAACATCCGCCTTATTTCTTTTTTCCACCCCCCCTCCCATCCTCAGGAGAGTATGTCTTTTAAATTAAAGGTTTCCGGGGGTAGGTTAATAACGAAATATCGTCTGCCTTTAAGAGGGAGAAAGTTGAGTTGGGGAGGGGGGGAGAAAAAAAGAAGAAGTAGCAAGCAATCCGCTTAAAATAATGATGAGTAGGGGGTGGAAAGAGTACGTAACACCATTCTTAAGGAGATAGCTCGAAAATTGGTTTATACAGCTTTTTCTTCATCGATCAAATCTGTGGAATATCGTCTGTCTACTTTACCCCCTTTTCGAATATCCAGCTATAAAATGCTGGAAAAGAAATGTCTGAGGGGAGTATCGTTTGGCCAAAAAAAAAAAAAAAAAAATTTTTTTTTTTTTTACTCTAATTCCTTTCTCCCTGCTGTGGGGTTTCTTCTTCTTTCTTTACTTTTTTTTTCAAAAGTGAAAAAAAAAAAAAAAAAAATAGAGAAAGAAAGAAAAGAAAAAAAGAAACGAAATCCCCAGCTGAAAACGATTTTTTTTTTTCCACCGCTTTTTTTTTTTTTTCTTCCTTTAACGCTTTCTATGCTTTTTTGCTGTGATTATCACTTCAATTCACAAATCGGTCAGTTTTCAACGCCAACTTGGCGCGATTTCATCTTTTTTTTTTTTTTTACCATTTTTTTAAATTTGTTGATCGTGATCGGCAGTTTTATTCCCTCCCTCCAAAAAAAAGTGCCATAGAAATGTGAAGATGGATACCTTGGTTTTCTACTTCATCCATTTGAAGGATAAAATGCTAGACATTTTATATTCCAGAATTTCTAAAAAAAAAAATTACATATACTACAGTGCCCAAAAAGTAAGACCCATTATTTATTTATTTATTTTTGCAAAAATTCTTTTATTTATTTTAATAATTTAATTTAATAGTTCATCGACTTAAGTATTTCCCCTCACACACAATGCACTTATGCCAACTCACTTATCATGATTACCCTTTATCATGACTTGTCGATTTTAGATCACACGGGTTCATGAATTTGGTCTAGATGTTGCTGTCGACCAAGCTCGTTAAGAAACAAGGTCCTTCCCGTAAAAGAAGCCATCTCCTGTCTCGAAATCTGCCAGTAGGCAGACAGCCTTGGACTGTAACATTGTCCACCATGGACAGTGGGGCCAGAGAGTTAGTTATGGATATAAACATCCATGCCGGATCTTCAATTGGCTAGCACTCCTAACCTTTGATACCTGACAGGCTTCAAGTTCGAATCATGGCTGTGGCAGTGGCATGGATGTTTGTAAGTAATTCGAAATTCACGGTAAACAGTAGGTCCCGGTCTGCTTAGCCCTCGTGTGCACAAGATGAAGGTATAGCGACAAGTGGCCCGATGGCCGAGTGGATAGCATCCTGGCGTTCGGTACAACAGGGTTCGAATCCCGGCGGTGTCATGGATGTTTCTATTGGTTCGGAATCCACTTTAAGCCGTAGATTTCAATTTCAAATGACCGTAGAGCGTCACAGAACCCAATCAGTCTTCTTCTCACCCACATCATTCCTAAACTGTAAAGGGACAAGTCAGTTCTAGGCACAGTGATGTGGTGTGGTGTAGTAGCAGTAATAGTAGTAGAGCGACAAACCAAACCAATCAAGTAATTTGTATAGTAATTTAAAATTAAGTCAGTTTTTATTTCCGTTAAAACAAAACAGCCTTGTATCTAACCTTATTTTAAATCGAAGACAACATTTTTCTGGCCCAATATAAATTTTGCTTACGCACAAAACACCACCAAAAAGGTAAGTACTTTCTTGAACCATAAATATTTTTTGTTCTAATGCAGCTGGCAAACACTTAGACAATTGTCTTGGATGCCTTAAGGCAAGCGCTGCACCGACGTTACTCACTTAACACTATCGGTGCGTGTAACTTGAAGATATGCTATGGACGCGAGTAACACTCCCCACAACATTCATATTAGACCGGGCTACAGTTTAAAGTGGATTCCGAACCACTACAAACATCCATGGCACCGCCGGAACTCGAACCCGAAACCTGTGGTGCCGAGCGCCAGAGAGCTAGCCACTCGGCCGTCACGCCCCCACAAACAGCCTTCTGTCTAACCTTGTTTTAAATCCAAGATAAAATTTTGCTTGCGCACAGAAGAACAACAAAAAGGTAAGTGCTTTCTTGAACCATAAATATATATATATATATATATTTTACATCTGAGGTTTTCATCCCAAAACCTTTTATAGCCCCGAAAAGGGAAACTTAAATCTCCAAGTATAAAAGAATAAATAAATCCCAAAAGGAAAAATGGTAAAAGCAAAATCGGGAAATCTAAATGTTATGTTTCTTTTACCGCAAGCAGCAATCGTCCGTCCCTTCCCCAGTGGGCAGCGGGACTTAAAATACGCTCTAGTGGAAATATCCGCTGGTCACACAGCGGATAGATAAATAAATAAATAAATGCGTTTGCTTTTTATTGCAGACTTACATTCGCCTAACCTTTCCCCGGATTAGGACATCAAAATGGAGTCTTGTGGTCGTTTTAAATGATTTATGTCGACCTGCAGTACTGGATTTTGTGGACATTTCCTTATACATGCTTTTTTACTTTTCTGTAAAATAATCGTTTCTTTTGTGTTTTTTAAAATATATGTTATCTTCTTTGTTGTTATGCTTGTCAAATTTTGAGGTCACTATGTTCTAGTTCATAACTCCACAAGAAATTTAAAAAGCCTTACTTTTATTTTTCACAAAAATCATACACTACAGTCAAACATTTCCATCTGAATTGTTAACCCCAAGGATAGTATTTAAAGCCATGTCCATATTTGAAACATGTAAACAAACATTCGACTGTCTTCGGCCATTGCAATTTGAACTGGAAAAATAAGCTCCTTTATCTATTTCCCATAACGAGCGGTCCTCTAATTCCTCTTTCAAAACGTTGTAAACGTTGATACTGTAAACAATTTAATTTAAGAAAAATTAATAGAGCGCGTTTGCACTTTTAAGAACACAATATAATTCTTTCACGATAACAATTAACCATTGTTTATTTCACATTTTTCATAAAAATTTAATTGTATATCTATAAACATATCCTATTATGAAAAGAATTTGCAGCTGCGTTAAAAAGACTGATTTCATTTTTATCGTTATTTCACGCGGCTTGATGGCCAATGGCTAACGCTCTGGCCGTTGGTACCGAAGGCTTCAGGTTTTGTGGACGTTTGTGGTGGTTCAGAATCCACGTTAAACTGTAAGTTGTCTATTTAGCCTAAATTGTACACACGAGGACTATAGAGCGACAAACCAAACCGTATAATTTCATTTTATTGTACCACGAAAACTACTTATGGATATAATTCTGTGTGCCAAATATAAATAGTAAACAACCTAAAATAACTAAATATAGGAGGATTAAAAATATGTGTGTATAAGACCCAATGTATAGAAAAATCGATTTTTTTTTATGAACAAACTTATTTTTAGTAACTGCAATAATACACATAAAAAAAATTAAGTTTTCGACATTAAAATCTTGACAAATTTCATTTCCGTTAACGTAATATTTCATTTTTTCACAAGTGTCCTTTTCTGAAATAAAATAAACAACACATTTCCTCATCTAAACATATTTTTTTAGATTAAAAATATGTGTGTATAAGACCAAATTTAAAAACGCCCTCACAGAAAAACAGATTTTTTTTTTTTATGATGCAAATTCTTATTTGTAGTAACTGCAATCATAAACACGAAAAAATTAATTTCCGTTTTCGCGACACCAAAATCTAGACAAATTTCATTTACGCTAACATAATATTTCATTTTTTCACGCGTTTCTTTTCGGAAATAAAAAAAAACTAATAAATAAAAAAAACACGTTTTCATATCTAAACGTGTAATAAATCACTTCCTGGTATGTAATCCTATATGTAATACGTACTTATTTTAATTCTTTTGTCGATAACATTTACAATTGGTTATTTAACATTTTGCATAAAAATTAAATTGTACATCTATGAACATACCCTAAAATGATTTGCTTTAAAAACAAGGAAAAAAAAAGTGTTTTATGTACTGAAGAACAACTTACTGATGTAATTATGCGAAATACAGATAGCAAACTACCTAAAATAACTAAATATATAGCTGAGAAATATAGTGCAACGGATTTTTAGATTAAAAGTATAACACCCAATTTAAAACGCCCTCATAGAAAAACAGATTTTTTTATGAAGCAAATTTGTATTTTTAGTAACCGCAATCATAAACACGAAAAAATTAATTTCCGTTTTTTCTCGACACCAAAATCTAGACAAATTTCATTTCCGCTAACATAATATTTCATTTTTTCACACGTGTCCTTTTCTGCAATAAAATAAAAACACATTTCCTCATCTAAACGTGTAATAAATCACTTCCTGGTATGTAATCGTATACGTGATACGCGCTGTGATAAAATAAATTTAATTAAACATTTTTATATGTTTTTAAACCTTAAATGTTGCGTGAAGCAATTGCTTGCAAAATTAAGTGACTTTTTTTTTTTATATGTATACATATAGAATCCAAGTAAATATGGATGTAGCCTTTTTTATGTTGGTATATTTTATACTTGAAATAAAAACCATCCAATCATATCATTTTTGCACTCCATATGTTAGTCGCATGCCAACTTTTTTTCCAAGAAGTATTAAACGTCTGATATATTACCTGAAGCATCTCGTTTGCCGGACGTTTCCGCTTTAAAAAAAAAATTGTTCTAACCCTATAAAATATCAACTGTAGGTCTATAAAAAAAAAAAAAAAGAAAGAATCCTTCCATTTATCCTGCACCCTACCGTAAGTGACACTTTCTCCCCTGAAAAATTCCTTCGCCTGCCGTTTTTGTGTTAACTTCAAACCTCATAACGCACTACAACCTTCTCAAAGAGACTGAGTCATTACATTAAAAAATATTCCCCAAGTAAGGGATTTTTGCATTCCACCAACTAAAAAGACTTCTGGAGACTTTTTCCCTCAATCTCCTTCATCAAGAAGAAATCCAAATATTCCACTTTTCAGATTTTTATTTTTTTATTTTTAACCTTTTTTTTTTTTTTTTTTTCCCCCTTCGTGCTTTTTCGCCGAGGAATTTTTCTCCTATTTTTATTTTTTTTTCCCCCTCTACTTCTGCTTCGTTGCCATCTCGGTTCCTATCATTTACACTTTTCACTTCCGTCGGGAGGGAGTTTTCTTTTTCGAGATTGAGAAGAAGGTTTGCAAGATTTGGAAATGGGTGGTGATTTTTTTTTTTTTTTTTTTTCTCCTTTTTTTTTTTTGGATTTGAGATGCATTTGGCGGTGAATGGAAACTTGAATTCGTTTTATGAAATGGGGAAAAGTTAATCCCTGTTTGATATGAAATTGTTGTAGAGTCAATAGCTTTTTTTTTCTTTATATATATTTGAGATTGGCAGACAGAACAATATAGTAGGCAATATTAAGTTGCTGTTAATATTGCCTGCAATATATTGCTGAAGGTTAGATAATATTATATTTATATTAACTTCAGATCTCATATAATATAACGAATCGTGCGTAATCTGCATAAATTATTTGAGATTGTGTATAAAAATATTGCCTTCTAGTTGGTTTATTATTAATATTGTCTGTTAGTAAGTTGTTGCTAACATTGCCTGCTATATTGTAGCTGGAGAGTAGTTAAAAATATATTTAAGCTAACTTCAGACCTCATATAATATAATATAATGAACCTAATATAATCTGCATAAATTATTTGAGATTGTCTAAAAAATATTCCCTTCTAGTTGGTTATTTATTATTAATATAGTAAGTTGTTGTTAATATTACCTGCTATATTGTAGCTGAAGGTTTGTTAAAACATGTTTTAAGCTAACTTCAAAGCTCAGATAATATAATGAACCTTATATAACTTGTAATACATTGTTTAAGGTAAAAATAAATATAATATTATTAAAGGAAAAAAATATATCCTATGCTTGTCTCCGATCTCTCGATCAGGGGCCTGAATGGCCGAGTGGCTAGCGCTCTGGTGCTCGGTATCACAGGTTTCTGCTTCGAGTCCCGGTGGTGTCATGGATGTTTGTAGTGGTTCGAATCCATTTTAAACTGTAGTTCCCGGTCTGTTTAGCCTAAAAGTGTGCACATGATGACCGTAGAGCGACAAACCAAACCAACCCAAACCGATCTCTCGATCATTAGTCGACGAGCAGCCCAATAAAGAACGGCGAAAACAATCACTAAAGGCATTGACAGTAACACAAAAAAGGGAAACAGTTAAGAACAGTAGGGCATATGACGAGGTGCTGTCCGGTCATAGTCGCAAAGGAGGCATATTTGTATCCTCCAGTCGTAATCTATACAGGTGACTCAAGTAGTTAGGGCCTGTGACAAGTCTAAAGCAGGCCACGTCGACCGCTCTAGGCAAGAACGTGGGAATTCTTGTCGACTTATTCAATAGGAAATTCCACTCTTTCTCAGAAGCCTTCTCTGTACAGGTTGAAACGGTTGATTTAATAGAGAAAGATATATATCGTCTTATCTATTTTTCATTTTATAATTTTATTAAATAAATAATTCTCTTTTAAAAAAGGGCATTTAATTATCTATTTTGCTTATTAACTCAAAGGGCATGAGACCACCGCTATATTTCAACATTTTACTATGAAGGGAGCTAGTGGCCGATACGTGGCCAAGGATCTCCGTAATAATCTACAATATTTATTTATATCGCCTTATCTTTATAAAGAAAATGTAAAATTCTGTATAAATTATTTAAAATTAATTAAAATATTATAAATTATAAAAATTATTAAGATAATATAAATATTTACGGTAGTTCTAAAAAACTGTCAATTTAATATATTTATAGTTAGGCCAAAAATGTGGATATTTAATTACATTGGCATTTAACTAAACGTGCTATTATAACACATTCGAGAAAAATCTGGTGGTCTTTTTGTTTTTTATAAACTCTAAGAGATATACTCTAATATGAGAGTATATATACTATATAGAGTTTTATAACTCTCTATATATAACCATGGATAAAAGTTGATTCTCTGTGCCCCTTTGCGGTAAAAAATAAAAATAACAAAAAAAGTAATGACAGTATTATTTTTTTGAATTAAAATTGTCAATTAGATTTTACGTTTCTCAATTGTGATAAATAAAAAAAAGTTTTAGATTCTCTCAGGCATTTGAAGATGTAAAGAGATCTGATTATATTATATTTAATTTTTCATTTTAACATATATGAAAATCTTTTATCTTTACCTCTGATATTATATTATTGTATAACAAAAGCTCTTAACTTAAAATAATCACATAAAATTATTCCATCTTTTCAACTAACTTTAATAACGACACCAGTTCTCACACTATGTAACTCTTGGCGACTTTTTCTCACTAAAATCACTGCCAAATCGCCAAACTACAGATTAAAAAAAAGCACCAACACTTTCTGAAGATGCTACTGCCGAACTAATAAGAAAAGATCTGGTGCATAACTGACGGGTGCTAGGGACAACGAATGGAATGCGAGAACAAATATTACCTCTCTAATTACGGAGGGGGCGGCACGAGGAAGTTGTCCCCCTACCACCCCCGATCTCATTCATCAAGAAGAGCCCCACGAAATGACATTTCTGCACCCTAGCGCGGAGGTATTAGTTTTAACTGAGTGTGGCATTAACTTAATGATGTCATTTCGGGAAGGTTTTACCTCGGGGCCTGCAACTGCGGCAGGGCACGTCAGGGGGTGGGGCAGTGGAAGCGTGTAATTATTTCGCAGAATTGGTTAGTTAGGGAGATAGATCTGACAGTCAGCCAGTTATTGTAACGACAGGGCGGTGCTGTAATTGAAGAGGCGTTAGTTTCGCTTTTCTTGTTTTCTTTTGCCCTGTCAAGATTAAAATGTGGCTTACACGTGAGATATTGCTGGTGTGTGTGTGCACAACCTGCGATTAGATGTGGCTTTTATTGTTATTTATTTATTTTTTAATGTTTCAATGTGTAACTGAAGATTTGAGTGTTGTTGACTGCTGTGGTTGTGTAAATGATTTTTTAATCGCTGGTGTATGTCTTATAAAAAGGACTTGGTTTTTGTTTTTGTTTTGTTTATGGTTGTGTGAAATAGTGGTTTTTAGTATAAGGACTGAAGTGATGGTATTGTTATAACTGGTTTTTTAATTAATGATTATTTTATTCATTAGAAAAATGGAATTATAGTTCTAATGTGCAATCATTGGAAAGCAATTGTAACATGCAATTTTTCTTTTATTATAACGCACGGTTTCGCAATTTTTTTCCTTTATTAGAATAATAAGCCAGTAAATTTTACCCTCATTTTCAAAATGTTTTTCAAAGGGTTAAAATGTCATTTGTATTACATGTACAAACTTTGAAGATAATTTGTATTTTTTCAGTTACTTACCACGTTATTTTTGTTCTATTTTAACATACGTTTTATGATGTGTTTATTTGTCTATACCATGGGCATGTACAATGTTTTATTTCAACATTGCGTTCAACCTAAATTTCATCCAACTTAAGGGCTGAAGACGTCTACGGAAGTAATGAAAGATACTTCTGGTACCGGGGTGTTCAGAAAAACTTTGGTGTGAATTGTTGGCAAAATAATAATAATAATAAATATAGTGATACTTCTGTTTTGGAATACGTACTAAATATATTTTCTCGAAAAATTTGTGTTTGATATACAATTCGCACATGTCAATTTCATTGTCAAAATGGATATCAAAAATTTGTGTTTGATATACGATTCGCATGTGTCAATTTCATGGTCAAAATGGATGTCAAACACTTTGCAGACAAATATCACTACAACAAAGGCTTAAAAAGATGCAATAGCAATGTCTGAAATGATTAAACAATGCCGCATTTCCGAAATTTTCTGAGGAGGAAATAGAAGCAATTTTCTTTAGACAGATTTTTTTGTTAATGTCAAATCTGATAATCTTATGCACGTATTTCATCTGAATTCTTTTGTATGCATTTTAGTATTAAACAATGTTTAAATTTAACAATATGATCTTTTTTTTAAGCTAACTGCTTAATTAATTTACCTTTTATTTCATAGGTACATCCAATTTGATACTATTGATGTGGATGGGTTAAAAATATATTTATATATATATATATATATACGAAGATACTGTGATAGTTCTTTCAGCTGCTTGCTCAAGACATAAGTTTTTGGTTGACTTTATGTTTTCAGAAACGACTTCCATGATCCAAACTTAACCGAACATCAATTTGCCATTTACATACGCTTAAAATCGAAAACTTCTCTTTCCAAATTGTGTGTGTGTCTTTTGTGTCTCAAATCCTTCGTTCCTTTTATCGACTTCTACCACCCCCTGGTGCCCGCCCCCCCTCTTTTTCTGTGTGCCTCGCACAATTTCCATCAAAACCCATTTAACCGCTCTTCCGTCACCTTCGATCAAATTGACGAAGGGGGAAGGGGGAGCAGTTGGCACACAAAAAACCCAAACTGTCCACCCCTACTAGCAGACGAAAATAAAAAAAAAAAAAGAACAAAAAGAAAGGGGGCTTAAATTTCTAGATTGAGTGTGGAGGTGAGTGGGACCGCGTGTCCTTCCCACGTCATGTCAACAATGGGCACGTGCCCCCGCTTCTATTTTATTCATTGCGACGGGTGACGTCACAATGGTTGGTCCATTAAAAGACTGAATCATTCATTAGATTCAATGAGCGCGCGTGTCTTCTTCTTGTGGGAGTCCATTGTGGCCGTGCGCACTGGCGATAAAAGTTAGTTCATTTTAAAAAGGAGAAGATAAAAAATGAAAATCGGATGGCGTTTCAAGAGACCCCCTTTTCCGTTGTTGCAGTTTCGATATCCATTCATGGAGGGCATGGGGTCTTTTGGCAATGGGGCAGGCATTAGTTGAGGGTGGTGTGTCTAATGGGAAGCGCTTTTATGGTTGTTATTTATTGCTTTTTGGAATCAGAAACGCTTTGCTGTCGTGCTCGTTTTTATTGTCTGGTTACTTGATTACATGCCGATTTGTTTACTTATGTGTGAAACGATACCTTTTTTGTTGTTGATGGTGGTGGTGTGGGGGTAGTGTTTAATCTTTTCTTATTTATTTTGTTGGCGATTTTGAAATGGTACTGGTGATTTAATTAATCGAATAATAAAATTAAGTGGGCCTGAATGTACTCTGTGAATGGGCGCTCTGTACCTCAAGTTTCGGCTTTGAGTCCCACCAGTGCTATGGATGTTTGTAATGGTTCGGAATCCACTTTAAATCGTAGGTCTCTGTCTAACAGGATCGTAGGAGTTGCGGCGGTAGTTTTACTACGCATCCATAGCTTATCTTCAAGCTACATTCACTTCCTGGGTAGTGCTAAGTGAGGGACGTTGGCGCAGTGCTTGCCTTAAGGCATCGAAGACAATTGTCTAAGTGTTTGCCGGCTACATTCGAACAAAAAAAAATAATAATAATAAAAATAAGAAAGATTTTTGGTCCTTTAATAACGTGGCATCTAACTTGCAGAATCAAATCCGCAAACTCGGTTGAGGTTCAAATCCCGCTGGCGGTATTATTGTAGTCATTGCTTTCAGAGAGTCGATGGCGAATGTGACAATGTGTGTTGCATCGGTAATTAAGCTGCTGCTTTGTGGGAATTTTTCCGGATTTTCTCCCATACTCTAAGCAAATGCAGGGAAGCTGCCGCTAAATATCCTCCCGGAAGGCACTATCCTATCCGCTTCTCTCGTCCGTGGATTGTTCTTCTTGGTTCACCGATGCAATAAGCTTCGCCTTTTAAACTGGTAGGTTAAGAGTAGATGTCCATAGAGTCCTAGATGTAGCGGAAAGACAGCGTCGATTACAGTCATTGCTTTTTAAAACGAGAAGATTCGACGGTGATTGTGTCACAGCGTGTAAAGCATTTCTCATATCGAAGTTGCGTAGTGGATGCCCTAAGGGTTTTCTTCCTTATGGCAAGCAAATGTGGGATAATTATCCCTAAAAGTCCTGCTGGAAGACATAGTCCTCAGCTCTTGCCCGATGGATGGGTATTAATGGCATGCATGAATGGAACATCGCTCAGATCCACCGATGGCTGAGAAAAAAAAAAATAAGCACTGTTTTATTGAACGCTGATGAGCATTCATCCAAGGCAAAATAATTCTTGTTATATTCTGCTTACAAAAAAAGTCAATTTTCTTCCTCAGATATTAACAAATCTTGTGAGGCCTGATTCGTAGTACTAAAAAATAGAATTGTGTTTTTATACTAAACTTATATTAAATAAATTCATTAAATAAAAACTTTTATTTTAAATCTAAGTGTCAATTACACTCATGTCCATAAATTAAGGATAATTCAGAATCACACAGAAATTGAACTCTAAAATAAAAATTCCACCTGTAGAAATAACACATCTTGAAGAAGAATATGCAAATTACAGGAAACCACCAGATGAATTATTTTTATTCTTGGTTCCAGAACTGACCTGTATGTTCAGAGTGTAACGATGACAGGCCACATCTATCGGGATGTCATTCTGGAACAACATGTACGTTTTTGTTTCGGGGCGCCATGGGGGCTGAATTTCTGTTTATGGATGACATCGCCCGTCCTCACCGTGCAAACATTTTAGACGAATGCCTTCAATTGGAGGATATCACCCGTATGGATTGGCCAGCATACTCACCGGACTTGAATCCAATAGAGCATGTGTGGGATATGCTTGGCCGACGAATTACAGCCCGTCAACCCCCTCCCATCTGTCAACCGGAGGGCATTGCTTGTCTTCGGAGGGCATTGCTTGATGAGTGGTGTAATATTCCCCAAGATCAGATTGATAATTGGATACTCAGCATGCCTAGGCGTTGTAAGGCCTGTATTGCATCGTCCGGGAGACATACTCCATATTAACCATCATACTAACCATGTTATACTGTTTTTTGTAAATACGTTCTTTTTTGAAATTTGCTCCAGGGAGTAAAAATCGAAATTTTTATTAATTATGTCAAACATATAGCATGTTTTTTTGCTCTTTACCTTTTGTTTAATAAATAGACTTTACAAATAAGTCAAATTTGTTCTGCTTCTGTCTCTTTCTTTGCCTGAACTTCATTATCCTTAATTTATGGACACGAGTGTATATAAATTCCTTAAAATGACAGTTGCATGATCAAGCCTAATGTTGTGGTTTTTATAATGATGTATCGGCTTAGGATTATAAATTTCAGTAATTGATAGTTTAAAACGCATAAAAAAAACCAGAAATATTTTTGTCGCACAACATTTATTATTTTAAGAATAAAAAGTATTATCTATCAAAATAAAAAAATAAAAACTGTTGTCTATTATTTGATAATTAAAATTTTCTCCTAATGGAAAAAAATTAATATGAATTTTTATTGTAAATTAAAAACTTTGAAAAGAAACTGTAAATGTCTGTTATTAATTCTCCATAAGGAAATGATTAATAATATCCTTTATTCTAAAAAGCTGTAGAAAATTGTTTTGTTTATTATTCTTAGGAATTATTGAAAAGAAAATAAATTAGTTAATAGAATTTTTGGCTATTATATGTTTTTAATAATGTTATCATAGTTATAAAATTGGGATTTAAAAAAATAAAATTTCTACTTTTATTATTATTATTATTATTTATTCTTTACCAGAATAGCTTAGTTCGAATTGTATAACAAACATAATGCTCTGGAAAACTTTTTTTCCATCTATTATCACTAATCAATTTACGTGTTAAAATTTTATTGTTACTATATTTAAAAAAAAAAACCAAATATCTAAAGAATAACTTCTCATTATTTCAAAAATATCATTAATATCTTCTTATAAAAAAAAAAAAAAATGTGAGTAAGAATAAAAATAAAAACAGAACCCTTTTAAAAACGTGTTAATGCAAAACAGGCAAATAAACAATGTGGTTGCTTACTAAATTAGTACGCTGAGCAGATGGTGCTAATTTATTGGTAAGTAGCCATCTGCTTTATTTACATTTGTAAGGCTTCTGCTAAACTCGATTCAAAATGTTTCCCGTTGAAAAAAATTAAATAAATAAATACTTTAAATAGAACTTTTGGTTTATTTTGTTTATCTTTTATTAAGATTTATGTCCCTGGATGCTAAGCGAAGGCAGGCTGCATTCAGGGACGTAGTTAATTCCATTCGAAGTTCTATTTTCTTCTGTCTGATTTTGGTTTTCATATTCATTTCAATTGTGATTTCTTTTTTAAATTATTGTTATCAGCTAAATGAACAGTAATAATAATTTTCGATGTGTGTTTGAATTTGTCTTTTTTTTTTTTTTAAATATGTTTATTTATGTGTTACTTATTTAGAATTTTCTATTCAAACACATATTTTATAATTTACTAAAAAAAAATTAGATTTTTAATCTTTTAAAAGTTATGTATAATTTTATAATAAGAATATGTTTTTAAGTTATCTAGGTAGTAATTTATTGTTACGGTATTATTATTATTTCAGACACATTAAAGATTGAAATTGAATAGATTAAAAATATTTTAAAATATGAAATCTCAAAATTTTACTATATTTCGTCATGTCAGGATAATAATTAAATTATTATTATTTTTGTTTTTGAAAATTATAACGAGAACATTGACTTAAAATTGATTACAGTTTTTATTGAAAATTATTATAAAGGGAAAATCAATGAATTAAAAATATTTTATTACCATAAAATATTTTTAATTCATTGAATCTAAATTTGTTGAAATTTTTGAAATCTCAAAATTTTATTATGTTTTGTCATGTCAGGATAGTAATTAAATTATTATTATTTCTCATTTTTGAAAATTATAACGAGACATTGACTTAAAATTGAATGCAGTTTTTATTGAGTATTATTAAAGGCCTTAAAGAGGAAATATCAATAAATTAAAAATATTTTATGGTATGAAATCTGAAAATTTTAATTATGTTTTGCCAAGGTAATTAAAAAAAAAAATTTTTTTTTTTCATACTTGAAAACTGAAATGAGATAAGTACTTGATAATTAAAACTTTTATTAAGAAGTCAATTTTTAGCAATTAAAATGCTCATTATTGCTTCAAATAATTGAAACTAGTTGAAAATATTGAAATTATAAAAGTTTTAAAACTAAAATTTTTTCAAATATACTTTTTTTTTAGGTTGTCTTTAATATTCCAATTTTTTATTTTTTATTTATCTTTTTATTATTATTTAATGTCGTTTTCCTGACATCAAACATAAATTTGAATAATCAACTAATGTGAAAGAAATACCTATCTGAAAAAAAAAAAGTTAAATTTGAATAAAGCTTTTTTGCCCTACAGTGTGACAAAAGATGAATAATAATTCCATTTTCAAAATAAATATGATAAATATTTCTGAAAACCATTGTAATAAATAAATGTAAATACAGTAACAGACAGAGGGAAGATTTTTTATATAATAATTTCTTTTACTTAATATCCACATCAAATTGTTTTTTTCCTAAAATTTCCCAAAATTTTATCATAAAATAATTTACTTATACCAAGTGATTGCAAAATGTAGGATATCTTTTTCCTGTGTTTTTATTTACATTTTGAAATTATGTTATTTGAGCAATCTCAATTCATTCTTTGATGTTCTTTTCTCTTCTATCGAATCCATCATTATTCATCAAAATTACATTACGGCGTTGTTCAATGACGCCTTTCTTATAGGCCCATCCCAAATGAACCCAATTTAATTTCTGTACACAACCACGATCTTTATCGAAAAAATCTAATTTGACCACCTGTCTGCAAAAACACGCACTCCCAACTATACAAAAAAAAAAAAAAAAAAAAAATCATCAGATATCATCCCTCCTCCTACTGAATCCTCTGTGTGTCGTTGTACTGTTCCTCGGAGGTTTGTCACGGGGAAGTCCCCAATAACTGTCAATTTTTAGCAAACCCCACCCACCCCCACTGTGGACATGCGAGCTCATCAAACTGATACCATGAGATTATCTTCGCCGCTTCCCCCTCATATGTCCCCAGGGGCCAAAAAATATCGCCCTTGGTGTCGTCTGCTTTTACCAGTGTCCAATCATGGCCACGTGTCGATTCCCCCAAACTGCTGTATTGAGGTTTGACCAATAAAATAGAAGCGTAGAAAGTAAATTTTTTAAAAGAAACCTTAGACGAGAAAGAGGATATATGTAGCAGATAAATATATTGTAGCATATTTTTTTGTTTGGCATAGTTTTCTTCAACATTATTGTGATTTTTAAGTTGGCAATTTATTAATTCTGTGATTGCATAATATTTTAAAGAGTATTACAAATTGTATAGCATGTTTTGTTGTTGTTGTTGCCGTATCCCCTGAAGAGTACAAGAAAATCAAACATCGGGGTGCTCCCGAATACTATCGGCTATGTTGATTGCCAGCTGAGTATAAATCCTCTTCCGAGAGGGTCCAGACAATGCAACAGCTGGGCAATCAAAGACATGATGAGGAGTCAGCTCGACATTAGGGCAATTGCCACATTTTTGGTATGTTTTAACGCTGTCACAAGAAATCTTCATATTTTTGCGGTTATTCCTCCTTAATCAGATGCATGTCGAATTATGGCAAAATGCTGAATGGCATTAACATATCTTTTGATAAATCAAAGGACGGAGACAGTGTTTCTTGTCAGCAAAGCGATGATAGTTAATTGGGTGGATAAATGAAAAAACAAATTCAACAACCAGGATTTTTAAATTGAAAGTGTATTAAATTCATGATAGAAGTTGTTGCTTTACAAATTCTATTGCACGTGCTTGCTGACCTTTAGAAAACAATGATGATGATAATGCAATCATTGACTCGTCATCATTGCCATTCCCTCTAAAAGGCTGGATGATGTCTCTGCAATCTGAAATTTGATGCGTGTGTAAATTATAAGGAGTTCGTGAATGACAATGGCACATTAAAAAAAAAAAAAAAAAAATCAAAGTGCAAATGCAATCTGCCCGACTTGTGGTTCAATGGCAATGTGCATCGCTGGTGAGCGATAGGGCTGAGCCTTGGTTTTAGACACTGTTTCAAAAGACGAGGAGATACGATGGCGTTTGGGATGTTCAGGCTCTTGCTTCATTTGTCGGACTACCTGGTGGGAGCTTTCCGCGTTTTCTCCCATACGATACGCAATTGCATGGTAGTTACTCTAAGAAGTGCTTTCGGAAGACACAGTCCCTCCTTCTTCAGCGTCACGGAACCAATACGGACTTCTACCTAAAGGTGCTCCAACACAGCAGACCTATCCCCCTCTTTTCCTCAATTCATGAGTAGATTACTCATGGGATGTCGATCCCGCAGTGCAGGACTGAGAATGAGTCGCAACAACAAATGTAATCTTTGTTTTTCTCGTTAGTAAGCTATATTTTTTTAATTCAGCTGATGAATGAAAAATGAACCAACAGCGACATATTGATATTTGTCACTTATATCTCCAATATAAAGAATCCACTTTAAGCCGTAGGTCCCGGTCCTAATAGGATCGTAGAGCGCTGCGAGGGGCATTGTTAATCCGTGTCCGTGGCTTACCATCAAGTTACACGCGCCCCCTGGGTAATGCAAAGTGAGTAACATCGGTGCAGCCCTTATTGGCATCCAAAGACGTCCATGTCTGTTTGCCAGCTGCATTGGGAAAAAAAAAATATCTCCAATATTTATTGCAGTAGAAGTTTTCATTTTTTTAAGAGAAACCACTTTTCAATTAAAAAAATATACATTGAAAATTAGTTGCGCTTTTATTCGAAAACGAACAACGATAAATCCTGTCTTTTTTTTATTATTATTTTTTTTCTTTAAAATTAATTGAAAGAAAGCAAACAATAACAATTTAAAGTGCAGTGAAAAAAAGATTTCCTTGAAGAAAAGCTTATTCAAGTGAAAATTTAGCATGTAAATATAAATTCTCCCTCAAAATATGTGCTTATATCTTAAATAAGTGTTTAACTGCCATTATTGTAGTTTACAGAGTTCTCCATACTTTTAAATTTTTTTTTATCTCTGCTTTGATGCATTTTTATGCAAAGATAACATCCAAAACTTAAGTATCCACTAACTTAAACCCAATAAAACATTCTCTTGTAATTAATTTTAAGTTTTCTTTTTTTAGTACATTTACAAGAATTTTAAGTTTGTAATTTACAGTTTTATTCTTTTGTAAATGAAAAAAAAAATAAAAAAAAATTCATAATTCTTTTTCGAAAAAGTTTTTTTTTTTTTCCTGTATTCAATCAAAAAAATTATTCATTTATTAATGTGCGTTTAGAAAATTAAATGCTGGTAGTAGAGGATTGTTAAATTTACATTTGCATTTGGTCTTGTAAATAGTTTATAAGCCCATATTTAAATATTTTCTGTATATTCAATAGTTTATCTGATAGAGTTGATGAACTAAACAATAACCTATGCTGAATAATAATATTTGAGTGACCAATAATTATATATTGAATGGCCTGGTATAGTTAAATAAGGAAAAGTTTTACAAACTCAAACTGTTTGAATTTAACTAAATTTATTTGAAGGACTTTAAATGCAAATTTATTAATTTGTTTCCAAACTGAATAGAAAATGTTATCTCCGTATTATGAAAAAAATTGCCTTACATTCAAATCCTGCATGATTATAAAATTCAAATAATATTATTATTCTGTTGTGATACATTGAATTATATTTTCAAATCTATAGATCAGCGTACAAGTTCTCTGTGAAAACGTATAATTTTTTTGAAGTTTGTGGCGTTGAATAGTTTTAAATACTGTACTGTTATGTTCTGAAATATAGCGCTCTAATGTCGAGTTTACAAATTGTATATTAAGTTTGGTTTGTCGCTCTGCTGTCATTTTTCTGCACGCTTTAGGCTAATTGTACCGGAACTACAATTTAACGTGGATTCCAAATCACTATCAAACATCCATGACACCGCCAGAATTCGAGCCTGTGGTACCAAAGGCCGGAGCCGTAACCAACTGATCATTGGCCAGACAATGAGCTGTCGATTGGGAAGTTAGCGTTGGAAAATAAGATGACTATGCCGATGATATTGTTTGAGTTTGATTAGTTTCAGTTTTATTTTTAATTTGAAAAATAAACGAAGAGAACTTTTATTAAAAACCTGAACCTATGGTACCAAAACCTGAATTCGAACCTAAAGCCTGTGGCCAAGGCCATCAGCTCTGCCAATTGACCATCAGGCCGCTATCTATTAAATTGTATAATTCTCCCAGGGCATTTCTTGGGTTTAAATTCCATTTAAAGTTTCATCTAAAGCCAATAGATTTTTACTGTAAGTGATTATAAAAAAAATTTATTGATTCATTTATTGAATCTGATTTACAACAAAAATGCAAAGACTTGGTCATTCAATAAATTTATGCTTATTACAAATTGACCTGCTTAACTACAATAAAATAAGGCCCATGAACAAAATTCTTTCTGCTTTAAAATATTTCTTGACTGTAACTATCAAGCTCTTTAGCTTATATTTATGCTTTCTGACTTGGATGCCCTGTTCAAAAAAGTTCCTTGAGTATTTCCCACCGCTCAACACCCTCACGCAGTTATCTCCCCCTCTTGTCCAAATCGGGGCAAGAAGAAAAAAAAAATTCATCGACTTGATATGATAGCTGGCTTTCCACTCACTTGCGTCCATGTATAAAATTTCCATCCAATTACGTTTCCGCTTTAAATAAACCAACAACAAATAAAAACTTTTCCACCAGCCAGGAAGCATAAAGCTGTCTGCACGATGGGCCTCTCTCTGCAATATGTGCTAGAGGGGAACGGTCAGAAATCCCCGGATATCAAATCCCACAGCTGCCTTGCCTCTTCTGCCCATAAATTGGACACCTCAGCTGGTAAATGTGACGTCACATAGATGCCAACCCACCCTGTGCCCAATGTTTGCATTTAGATAAGCCGGGCCCTCCATAAACTAAATCCCTATTCTCAACAGTGGACTGAGTTATCTCCGGGCCGGATCAACCACTGGATGGGGGTGGGGGTAGGGTGGAAGCCTTAGTTTAATTGAAGCATTCAATCATTCGGTTTCATTCGCTTGTCAGATTGTGATTGACGTCTAGGGTGAGTTTGCGGGCATTAGCATAAATTTGCACAAGTATTAATTTCTGAAGGGGGAGAGATATTGGGCGAGATTTAATGACATTATATTTGGGCAGAGGGTTTTGGGGAGTATTGGATGGAAACTAATTATGTGGGAATAACTGGGAAAACTCCGGATATTAAAAACGGGATTTTTCCAGGAGCAGCCTGGATTTTTGGTCATAGAAGAGGATTCAATTAAAAGGAAAATCTCTCCGAGATTAATATTTGTACTCAAATCTTGGAGGAGTGGATTTTCAAGTGTTTATTCAAAGTGCATGTATAAAATTTAATATGTATTTGGAGATGACTGAGGGTTAGAGAGGTCTTTTTATTCCATATGCACGTGATGGTGATGTTATAATATTTTGTCGCATTTATCTTTTATTTTATTAGCTTAGATATCACTAGGTATTGATCAGTTGGTGTTTAATATAGCATTGAAATAATTAGCCATTGAAAAATGTATGGGTATCTGAAGTCAATTATTCTACTTTAAAATTTAAAATTACATTAAAATTGTTCTTGAAATTAATGCTCATATTCCGACGATCTGAAATAAAAATAATTAATTAATAAGAATATTTGCTTGTAAATATTAATTTACGTCTTGATGATGTTTATTATTTATTTTGCTGAAGTTTTTGGTGTCAACTAAGAACATGCTGCGGCCTGGGGGCCAATTGGCTAGCGCTCTGGCCTTTGGTACCATAGACTTTTCAGGTTCGAATCCTGGTGGTGGCATGGATGTTTGTGAATGGTTCGGAATCCACGTTAAACTGTACGTACCGGTCTAATTAGCCTAGAGTGTCCAAAAATTGAAAGTGGAATGACAAACCCAAAAAAAAAAAATGCACTTTATGATATAAAATAATTTTCTCGCTCAAAAAATAGTAATAATAATAATAATAATTAAGAGATTATATTGATTAATGAGATAAATCTCTTAAGAATAATTTGTTAAATAAGCAATAGTATATACTTCGTTGTCGTTAATGATCTTTACCGACAACGAAGTATATATGCTATTGCTATTTTTATTAATTCTAGTTAAGAGCATAGTATTTTCTTAGATGCAAGGAATAAATTTTCATATTAATCATGCTTTTATATACGTGCTTCAAAAATAGTACCAATATTATTATTCAAAAATTGTTCGAAATTTTGAGAACGTAAAAGGAGAATGAGAGTAAATGATGCCATTAGTTATTTAAAACTCTTTCTGAATAATGAAGACTTTAAAAAGCCTTTCTCGTTTTATTTTAAGAGCGACGACCATAACAAAATACAGAATCGTGTTTCCTGATCAATAAATGTTTCCTTTTAACCTCCGAGGGACAGTTAATGCATAGTACAACAACAAGAAATGAGTCGTGTACTTTTAAAAGCCTTTTACCGTAATTGCTATTCACACCTGATCGTTTGGCGAGAATCGGTAGCTGACGATTTTTTTCCCTTTATTTTTATTTTTAATAGTCATCATGAGATTAGCGGAAATATCTGGCAGCATGCTATTCGATACGAAATATTAGAAAAAGAAAAAGAAAAAAAAAAAGTATTAGAAAAGAAAAAAAAAAAAAAAAGTATCGTAATCGGAAGAGGTGAAAAGAAAAATAGCTTTCTTTTGTTTTGATATTATTTTGTAAGTGAGGTGATAGGAGATTTTGGTGGAACAAATAAATAAAGGCTGAAAAAAAAAAAAAAAAAAAAAAAAAAAAGAAACAACAGAAAAGATGCCTTGAAAAAAATGTTTTTGTTGTTTTGTTTTTTATTTTATTTTAGTAAATGTTTAACTCCTAGGAGGCAAGAGTTATTTATTTCTCGGAGAAAAGTGTTTTGTTTCTTCACATCTCTGAAATCGGGGCTTGGGAAATATTTTGCAGCTGCTTTTTTTCTTTTATTTATTTTTTTTTTTTTTTTTTTTAATTCTAAGGTGTAGTATGCAGATTGGTTAATTCAGTTGTAACTGGGTGAGGTTGGGTTGAGATACTTGAAGCACAGGTTGGAGAACTCGCAGCTTCATTGACACACGCACAAACACCACACACGTACAATATTTAACACATTTAAAGACATATAATTCTAGATTTGTGGAAGGACTCCACTTCTAAGCCGAAAATCCGATATTCGGATACGCCCAGGATGCGCGAAATATATCTATCCTCTCCGGGTGAGAGTCCGTAGGTCAACTGACCATTTCTCCTGAACGCCACAGGGGCGCTCTTGTCGGTGCGTAGCAGAACGCATGGTTACAAAAGGCAATTTTTTATATTTTATTTTATCTTTGACTTTTCCTAGTTTTAACATGTTTTCTAATGACAAAGTGCATACCATTGATTGTTTTTATTAGCTCCTAGTTAAAAATATAGTATTTTCGTAGATTCAAGTAATAAATCTTAGTATCAATCATGCTTTTGTGTAATTACATGCCTCAAACATAGCACCAATATTATTATTCAAAAATTGTCCGAAATTTTTAAGACACAAAAGAGCATGAGTAAATGATGCCATTAGTTATTTAAAACTCTTTCTGAATAATGAAGACTTCAAAATGCCTTTCTCGTTTTATTTTAAGAGCGACGACCATAACAAAATACAGAATCGTGTTTCCTGATCAATAAACGTTTCCTTTAACCTCTGAGGGATATTTAATGCATCGTACAACAACAAGAAATGAGTCGTGTACTTTAAAGCCTTTTATCGTAATTGCTATTCACACCTGATCGTTTGGAAGTACCGGTAGCTGACGATTTTTTCCCCTTTTTTTTTATTTATTATTTTATTTCATTTTAATAGTCATCATGAGATTAGCGGAAATATCTGGCAGCGTGCTATTCGATACGATTAGAAAAGAAAAAAAAATATCGTAATCGGAAGAGGTGAAAGAAAAATAGCTTTTTTTGTTTTTGTTTTGATATTATTTTGTAAGTGAGGTGATAGGAGATTTTGGTAGGAGAACAAATAAATAAAGGTTGAAAAAAAAGAAAAGAAGCCTTAAAAAATGTTTTTGTTGTTTTGTTTTTGTTTTTTTTTTTTAGTAAATGTTTAACTCTAGGAGGCAAGAGTTATTTATTTCTCAGAGAAAAAGTGTTTTGTGTCGTCACATCTCTGAAATCGGGGCTTGGGAAATATTTTGCACCTGCTTTTTATTTGTTTTTGTTTTTCTTCTTTTCATTTTTTTTTTTTTTTTTTTTTTTTTAAGGCGACATCCGGATATATGGTTTGGAAGGGGAGAAATAAAATACTTTTTTTTTTTTAACTAAAGGAAAGAAAAATATAAGGAAACTTGTTTGTGAAAAGGTGGAATAAATAAAATTCTACTCACGGGGAAATGGATATTGCAATTTTTTTTTTTTATATGGTTTTCATTTTATTTGTGTTCATAAAAAAAATAAGAGTTGAGAATATTTCTGTTTTTCTTTAATGTGGTGTTTTGGAAGAAAATCCACGTTTTCATTTTATTGTACGATTCTCTGTAAGCTGTTATTTTGTTTTTAAAGTTTATTAATAAAATAATACTAAAAGATAAAAACTAAATAAAAGTTACTAAAAACCAATTTGTATCTTCAATGTTTGATAAAGAAACCATCATTATAATTTTGCAATTTTGAAAATTTAGTTATATTTGTGATTTCGGTTTATAGAAAATGATCACGGCTATTTTTATAATTTATAATACTTTATTTTGATTTTAAAATTAATAATGTAATAATAATTAATAACATAAAATTAAATTATAATTAAAAATAAATTATATAATTTTTATATTTTGTATTAAAATTAAATTATAAAATTTAAAATTAAAATTATTAATTAGATTAAATCTTTTTTCTTTTCTAGTATGAAATTAGTTAGGTGATCGCTGTTGAAATTAAAAACAAAGCAAAAAACATAATAAATTAAATTTCAACTTAATTTAAAATTTGAATTTATTTCTAAATTTGTTCTATTCTACAAAACTCGTTCTATTCTATCAAAAATTGTATCAACTTTAAGAAAAAAATAAATAATTAACTGCCATGAAATAAAAAAAAATAAATAATTTATTTGCGATGTTTATCTATTTATGATTAACTGTCTTTTCTAAAATGTATTTAACGAAAAATTAACCTATAATATTTACTATTATTCTTGCATTGATCAAACGAAGATTATTATTATTTTTAAAAAATTGACGTGTTCTTAAATAAAAGTATTACTTCATTTATTCGAAAAATAATTTCCATTGCCAGATTCTGTAAACGCAATTTCGCTAATTTTAAAAAAAACTCTTCATTATGTAGAATTATTTGATTTTTAATGCATGTAAAGTTGACTTAAAAATTCTAAAAGTTAAAAATAACAACTACAATTTTGATTTAAAAAAACTATTTCAATCAAAGTTGACCCTTTTGCCCGTCACGGATACAGTCGCAGTTATTACATCGAATGAACTTGGCTCGAATAGTTCCAAATCGTTGCCACATTCCATCTTCCTAAAATTGTTCATCAAATGTACTCTCTCAAAATCGTCTGCTCGAAAGGCCATCATTCTTGTGTGAAGTAATAACTATCTGATGGCATGACACACTCTACCCCGTCCGCATACCATCTACCTTTTCATTACAAAAAGGAACAAAAAAAAAAAAAAAAAAATTATCGTTCCGATTCTTGTTCGAAAACAGGAAGGCGGGAAACTGGAAAAAGAAGAAAAAAAGGAACGAGAATTCCCAATTTCGAATGCATCCTCTCTGCTGTAGTATTTCTTTCAGTTACCGAGCAATACACCCAGTGCACGTTCTGCCTTTATTTTTCATTGGAATGGGGGAGGGGGATAGAAATGACATTCTGTAAATTTCTTAGAACTCTATACACGGTAACGACTTTTTGTCGTCGTGCAATACGGTTCGCAGTGAAGAATATCAATTGGAGGAAGTGTTTATTAGGGATTCACCGCGCTTTCGATTGGAATTTCCATTGATATTTCTTTTTTAACGTGAAATAGTGTGATTCATATTGAACTCACTGCTATATATATATTTTTTTTGTATGAGTTATTCCTCCAGATTTTCTATTTCCATTTGTTTTCGGCAGTATGGTGGGGTTTATTTATTTATTTTATTTTATTTTTTTTTATATTTAATGTGTCGTTTTCTGTCAGGTTATAATGATTGCTTCTATATTTGTTTTTAATTTTTCTACCGAATACCTTGAAAAAATATATTTTTATTTAATAGGTTCTTCAACTTAATTTAATTTAAGTGACCAGGTTTTGTTGAACTCATTTTATACGTTCAAACATAATATATATTTTTAATTTTAAATTAATCTATAATATTCAATACTATACTTCTAATAATTATTCAATATCGATCAAAGATTTTTTTTTTTTTTTAATTGATGTGTTCTTAAATGAAAGTTTTACTTTATTTATTCGAAAAATAATTTCCATTGCCAGATTTTGTGAAAAACTCTTCATTAACTAGAATTATTTGATTTTTAATGCATGCAAAGTTGTCTTAAAGTTATAAAAGGTTAAAAATAACAGTTTCGATAAAAAAATATTTCAATCAAAGTTGACCCTTTTCGCCCGTCACGGATAACAGTTACAGTTATTACATCGAATGAACTTGACTCGAATAGTTCCAAATCGTTGCCGCATTCCATCTTCCTAAAATTGTTCATCAAATGTACTCTCTCAAAATCGTCTGCTCGAAAGCCATCATTCTTGGGTGAAGTAATAACTATCTGATGGCATGACACACTCTACCCCCGTCCGCATACCATCTATCTTTTCATTACAAAAAGGAGCAGAAAAAAAAAATATCGTTCCGATTCTTGTTCGAAAACAGGAAGACGGGAAACTGGAAAAGAATAAAAAAGGAACGAGAATTCCCAATTTCGAATGCATCCTCTCTGCTGTAGTATTTCTTTCAGTTACCGAGCAATACACCCAGTGCACGTTCGTCCTTTATTTTCATTGGAATGGGGGAGGGGGATAGAAATGACATTCTGTAAATTTCTTAGAACTCTATACACGGTAACGACTTTTTGTCGTCGTGCAATACGTTTCCAGTCGGTTCGCAGTGGAGAATATCAATTGGAGGAAGTGTTTATTAAGGAATCACCGCGCTTGGATTGGAATTTCCATTGATATTTCTTTTTTTTTAATGTGAAATAGCGTGATTCATATTGAACTCACTGCTATACTTTCTTTTTTTTTTGTATGAGTTATTCCTCGAGATTTTCTATTTCTATTTATTGTGGGGGCAATATAGTTTTATTGTAATGTGTCGGGTTAGAATTATTGCTTCTATATGTGTTTTAAATTTTTCTACCGAATACCTTGAAAAAATAATAATTTTTTAAAATAAAATATATTTTTATTCTCCTCAACTTAAGGACAATTTTAGCTAAACTCAATTTATGCATTCAAACATAATGCATATATGTTAATTTTTAATATGTTCTTGGTGATTTGGTTTGGTTAGTGGCTCTACAATAATATTTTTGTGCACTTTGGGCTAACTAGATCGGGACCTACAGTTTAACTTGGATTCCGAACCACTCACAAACATCCATGTCACCCGCCAGGATTCGAACCTGAAGCTTTGTGGTACCAAGGGCCAAAGCGCTAACCAGTTGGTTATCAGGCCGCTGTTGTTGGTGAAGAAAATCTGTTAATTCTTGTTGAAGAAAATCTGTTAATTCTTGTTGAAAATCTATTAAATTCTTGTAGTGCGATACATATAGTACTCGCTGCTCTATGTTGTTGTTGTCGTATTTCCTGAAGAGTACAAGAAAAGGAAATATCTTGGTGCTCTCGAATAATATTGGCTACGTTGATTGCCAGCTCGCCATATAAATCCATTCCGAGGACTGTAGGTCCCGGTCTAATTAGCCCAAAGTGTGCAAAAAATGACCGTAGGGTAATAAGCCAAACCAAATCTTCCGAGGGATTGTCCAGACAAAGTATACGGCTGCAACAGCTGGGCGATCAAAGTCATTATTATTATTATTATTATTATGTACACTAAACAAAGAACTTGATGGAATGCTAATTTATTTACAAGATACGGAGTAGAAGGAAAAGTTATGTACGAGACACTGCGAGTAGAATAAAAAAGGTATTTACAAGACACTGCTAGAGAAGAATGCATTCTGCTCGCAGTATCTTGTCAATAAATTTGCATTCTCCTCTTTGCAGTGTCTTTGAATGAAGAGTTATTTACAAGATACTGTGAGCAGAAATTTAGTTATTTAAAAGACACCCTTTTGCATTCTGCTCCCAATGTCTTGTAAATAACTTTTAATTCTGTTCATAGTGTTTTTAAATGACTCTGCATTTTGTAAATAAATTTGCAAAGTTATTTACAAGATACTGAGAGCAGAATGCAAATTTATTTAAAAGACACAGCGAGCAAAATGCAGAGTTATTTAACGACACTTGTGAACAAAATGCAAAGTTATTTACAAGACGCTGCTAGAAGAATGAAGAGTTATTTACAAAACACTGTGAGCAGAATGCGAAGTTATTTAAAAGACACAGCGAGTATAATGAAAGTTATAGCTGTGTCTTATAAATAAGACACTGCTAGTCGAATACAAAGTTATTTACAAGACACTGCGAGAGTATAATGAAAAAGTTATAGCTGTGTCTTATAAAGAACAAATGCAGACACTGCTAGTCAAGATACTGCAAAAAGTTATTTACAAGACACTGTGAAGTATAATGAAAAGTTATAGCTGTGTCTTATAAATACAAAACACTGCTAGTCGAATACAAAGTTATTTACAAGACACTGCGAGTATAATGAAAAGTTATAGCTGTGTCTTATAAATAAGACACTGCTAGTCGAATACAAAGTTATTTAAAAGACACAGCGAGTATAATGAAAAGTTATAGCTGTGTCTTATAAATGAAGAGTTATTTACAAACACTGCTAGTCGAATACAAAGTTATTTACAAGACACTGCGAGTATAATGAAAAGTTATAGCTGTGTCTTATAAATAAGACACTGCTAGTATAAAAGAATACAAATGCAAAGTTATTTACAAGACACTGCGAGCAGGATACAAATTTATATATAAGACATTGCGAGCAGAATGCAAAGTTATTTACAAGATACTGCAAAGAGAACTTAAAGTTATTTACAAGACACATGTGAACAAAATGCAAAGTTACTTAGAAGACATTGCGAACAGAATACGCATCATAACAAACATTCAATCTAAAATACGACGTAGCGTAACGCGTCAGCTGGCATATAACCCGCCATCCAATTACGCGTGGAATGACGATTTTTCCTGCCTCCCCTCTATGGTACGCATTCTTTTCCAACACATTTGTAGCCCCTCCACCCTTCTAAAGGCGGGAGAGCTGCTTTTTTTTTATCCACATTGTAAACTTTTTTTTTTTTCTCTCTCCACCGCCCCCGAGTTACTTACAATGCGTGGAAGAGTTTGTGTCAGAGCTGGAAAAGAATGTGCGTTAATTAACTCGACATTAATTATTATCCGAGCCCGGTGGAAAAAAGGAGGGTGTTTGGAACAGTTTTAAAAGAATGTGCAGAAGAATTTTCGTTTTCACCTTGTGCCGGATATTGATCTCGGGAAAGGGATTGTTTAGTTGTTTTCACTTTGCCTTGTTGTTCGTTTATTTGAGAAGGGGTGTTTAATGATTTCCACTCTAAAAGTTGGTTTTTAAAATGAATACCATGACTTGCATACAGTGAATAATCTTTTAAGTAAAATTTCTTATAATCAATATGTTATATATATATATATATTAGTACATATTTTTTTATATATGTAGTATATATATATATATTTTTAGTGTAACTTACACTAAAAATAATATTAAATGTTTGTAAATAAATGTAAGAGAAAGCTGGAAATGCTCGCTATGGAAGATGCTCACATATGCTATCTTAATTACCCACCAGTCTCCTCCTTTCTGAAAATGCCCTATTAGTTAGCGCTCTGGCCTTTGAAACCACGGGCTTCAGGTTCGTATCCTGGTGGGGGCGTTGGATGATTTGTTAGTGGTTCGGAATTCATAATAAAACTATAGGCACCGGTTTAATTAGCTTAAAGCGTGCAAAAAATGATCGTCGAACGACAAACCAAACCTGCTACCCTTCCTGAAAGCAGTGAATTTAAACTCTTGCGAGTAAAACAGTTTATATTTAATCGTCTATTCCGGTGGTTTCCAAATTAATTTGACCTACTTCCCTTTTAAGAAAAATTTACTCAGAGATTTCCCCCTCCCCCGCCCCACCTTAAAATTTACCACCTTTGGGCGAACAAGCAAAAGATATATTTAAACAAAAAAAAAAATGTGTATTTTACGTATCTATAATTTACTTATCTCTGGCGCACGGTGCCATAGGTTTAGGTTCGGGTCACGACAGTACTATAGATGTTTGCAGTGGTTGGTAATCTATTTCAAACCGTTGGTCCCAGTCTAGTATGACTGTAGAGTGGGAGGTTGTGACAGCCCTACCCCGTAAAAAGGAAACATCTCCTGTCTCGAAATCTACGGCCTTAGCCCGACACGAGGGTGTTGCGCCAGTGAAGAAGAAGAAGAAGAAAATCTATTTATATTTAAGACAAAGTTCTAAATCAGACATCGTCAAGTTTTAAATTCTGAATTTATTTATTAAAAAAAAAACCCCAGTGTTATTGTTATTGTTATTTACAAATTTGTGAAAAAACCACGTTCCACTCAATATGATGAAAAAAAATGCAACTAAACCCTACTGTATTGCAGCCCATGATACAGAATGAATTGTAGACATCTGCTTTTACTTCTTTTAAACAACAAGTTAAAATTATTTTCTAAATTTTCTGATGTTTTCTTTCTCTTTTTGCTTTCATCGCCTCCTTATTTATTTATTTTTTTAAATGCACCCAAGACTACTATTAACCCCCCTTGAATGCTCGCTCCCTAGGGGGTGTTATAGCCGAACTTTGCGAACCAGTGGTGTATTCGCTTACTAGCATGTAAGTATTTCCCTGTTTTCTTATACAGTTTCGTATAGGAACAATTTTACTGCTAAAATCAAAAATATACATTGTTAGAATTCAGATAAATTAGTTTTATTTCATCATTATCATCAGTGGCGCAACAGCCCTATGGAAATCTGGTAGACAGCCTCGACATCGAGCCTCGGCTTTCGGGACATCAGATATTACACTCTTTTACGGGGTAGGGTTATTAGCCTTACGACTAACGATCTACAGCTATATTAGACCAGGACCTACGGTTTAAAGTGGATTCCAAACCGCTACACACGTCCATGGCATCACCGGAATTCGGACCCAAAACCTGTCGCACCGAGCGCCAGTTACTCGGTCATCAGGCCCCATGGTTTTATTTAACGTTGTTTTATTTATTAAGGAAATTCAATATAATTTCAGCCAATCGGATCGCAATTTGAATCATAATTATTATCCTCTGATTCAAATCGCCAAAGCTTTCGATGCGATATATCGCTGTTATTATCACTAAAAGGTTCATCGTTTTTTTCTAACATTGAAAAAAAACAAGGAAAAGTCCATGCAAGCTGACTTAATTGTGGGAGTAATAATGATATACGCTAATAACGGTAAGTAGCACCCTAATGAAGGTAATGGAGGCAAAAATCTGAAAATAACTCAAAATTGTGGGAGAATGATATCATAAAATTAACTTTTCGTCTTAGAAAATAATTAATCCAAAATTAAATTTTGAAAATAAAACTAATTATTGCACGAGTTAATTCTGTAATTTTTCTAAAAGGTACAAATCTGAGAATAAACTCGGGGTAATCCGTTAAAGGTTAACTCCAAATGCCACTCATTAATCTTAATCAAATTCACAAGACGTAATTTCAAAATCATGTGAATATATTAAAATTCACCTAATTATGTTTCCCTGAAGCAAATTTAGGATGAACAGCAAATAGTAAAAGTAAAAATAAATTTTCCGTTCACTTAATAAATTCTGCAAAATTTCCCAAAGACATAATTGAATCCTAAACAGGCAAGAATAAGATTTAAATTACGTCTTAATTAAACCCAGGGCAGAAAAGTTTAATGTTTGTTCTAAAAGGAAGGAAGGCTTTCCATCGAATCTTCCAAAAGGCACGTCGTTTTTATCTTCTTATTTGCACCCATTTGTTCTTCCATCCCTCCGGCTCTTTTAGCACAAACTTTAGTACCGCAGTTAAATCATTTCCCATTTCCATTTCCACCCCCACCACCCCCGCAGAAAAAAAAATTTTACATTCAGCCGCCAGCAAATTAAACATTTCCATCAAAACTCCTTCCCCTCTTCTCATGGGAAAACTACCTGGTGTGTGTGATGAGTCTTTTGCAAACTAAACAACAACCCCTGAATTTCGAGTCTTAGTAAATCACAATTCCTGAATTGTTGTTGCACTCTTAATCGTAGACCGTGAGTTGTTACATTTTTAAAGATGGAATTCGCGAACAATACTGTAAATAACGGCGGAACTGCAATTTAGTCATCAAGTTAATTTCCTTCAATGGGCCTCTCCAATCATTTGGAAGAATACTTCTCAACTTCTTCCCTTAATTCTGCGCCCCGCCCACCCCTTTCTCTCGGAAACCCACGGTTACGATTAAGTATCGTCCCTTAACTCTCTTCAGTTTTCTGGTGCGAATCAGGCTTTTGCTGCTGCAATTCGTGATTAGCGACATTCATTACAAGGAACCAACAGTTAATTAAATTCTGGAGCCCAGGATAAGTTCTGGCGAGGGTTACTGGCAAAAGCCTGCCAATCGCACCGCCAAATTTTGCCAAACTAATTTGGATTGTTGCTCTAATTTAGCGGATGCGAATAGTTTTTGTTGTTGCCGTTTCTGGCAGCGCAACTTTTTGTTCCATCCTCAAATTGGTGGGAATGGCATTCTTGGACCTAGCAACAGTAGAATTGCGTTTATTTCTTACTTTTATTTACTTATTTTTCTTTCTTTCCGTCCCAAACGAAGTTGGGAACTGATGATTCTTTACACCAGGGGATATCTATCTCCCTGTGGGCGGGAAGGAAGGGGTGGGCCTAAATGGGTCAGTTAGAAGCAAGTTGGAACTAATTAAATGATTTAAAGAACCACTGAATACAGGAATTCAATTCGATTAACTCGGAACTAATTTGGAAGTGTTTTAATCATGACTTGATTCTCTTTTTATCGTTTAAGTCTTTTAATGAAAGACCCTTTGGAAGTTTTCCGCAGAAGAATTTGTCAGTAAACAGAAACTTGCGAAAGAATTTCGATCGTTAATTCCTTGACTGCCGCTTTTGATAAATTGAAATTTCTCGCTGCAGTTTATATATATATATATATATATATATATTGTTTAACTAAAACAGCAGAACGTTGTACAGTAAGTAATTTCTTATATATTTTTAATTCATTATTAATTGGTCGTTAATTTTAATTCGTTTTTGTTATAATAATAAATGTTAAAATGTTTCTTTATGTTAAAAATCAGGAAACATGTGTGTACCTCTGTTCTTTCTTTTAATTATAAATTTAGAAGTAATTTTCTTTTAATTTTTAATTTTATCTGAAATTATTGCCTTGTAGAGTGCTGATTAGGCAACCAAATTGTATCTGGATGTTGTTGGGTTGAGATACTGAAGGCACAGGTTGGAGAACTCTCACAGCTTTATTGGCACACATACAAATAGCACACGTATACAATTAGATTATTACAATATTTAACACAATTAAAGACATATAATTACAGATTGTGGAAGGATTTCATTTCTAATCCGAAAACCAGAAACTCGGCTATGGTCAGGATACGCGAAATATACTTTCTCTCGGTGGCATTCATAAGCATTATTAATTAGTGGCATTAATTTTAAATTATTTTTGTTATAATAATAAATGCTTAAATGTCCTTTATGTTATAAATAAGAAATATGCTTTTAGATGATCTGACTTTCTTTGGTAACGGAATTGTAACTGAGTGGGTTAGGTTGAGATACTTGATGCACAGGTTTTGAGAACTCACAGGTTTATTGACACACTCACCAAAACCACAGACATATAATAATTAACACAATTAAAACGGATAATTATAGATTAGTAGAAGGATTCCACTTCTAAACTGATAACCTGATACTCGGCTACGCCTGGTGCACGAAATATACTTTCCTCCAGGGTAAGAATCTGTAGGCCAACTGCTGTACTGTACTTCCTCTCTTGTGAGAGTCTCATTTCTCCTAAACGTCAAAGAGAGGAGTTGTAACCATGCTTTTACTGTAAGAAGCATGATTACAACCTTTATTTGATGCACAACCAAATTTAACGAAAAAATTCTTATCAATTATTTTTAAATTAAAAATTTAATTTTTTTTTAATGGAAAATTGTATTTCCATTTATAAATTCATGTATTAACTGTTTTTATCAGCATTGACTTAATATGCGAAAATAAAAAAAAAAATCTGTGAAATGTTAAAATAAATTAATTTTTAGAGCCAACTTTTTTTCTTTTTTTTTCAACAACCTTTTTTTCCAGCTTCATTACATTTCTATGTGTTTACCTATGAATAAAAAAATCACGAAAGAATATTAATTAGTTCTTATTAATTAATAAAAATTGCTGTTCTTTATAGCAAATTAGCGATGAAATGGAAATGACGTCACAGTTCCGCACGTGGCACGCAGTTTTTTAATTTCAATAGTCTTAATTCTTAATTTGCATTCATTTCGCATTTAATTCTCATTTATTTTATTTATCGTGTGATTTAAATTTTCTTTTCATATGTTGATTTAATTAATTTATTTTAATGAAATTCTATCTGGGATTCTAGCTGGTTTTTTGCTCGCAGTTTGAGATATCAAAACATTTATTAATTAATTATGTAATTTATATAATTAATATTTGGTATTTTTTTATCATAATGAAGTATTATTATATTAATTACTCAAGTTGATTAATTCGGATCGCATTTGCTAATTAAATATAAACTTACATATATATTTTTTTTCTGTGATATCTAATTAATTTAGGTAATTAAAAACAATGATATATTTATGTAATTTTGATGTACATGATGTGTTTTTTATTAAAATATTTTTATAGTGTTTTTTATTAGAAGATTTGTTTATAATTAAAATATTATTTTTTCTTCTAGATATACTTCTAATCCACTGAATGCTAAAGTGGAAACTCCTTTTGATGAAAATATGACAAGTAAGTTAATATTTTTTTTTTTTTTTATAGTCAACATGTCATATATATCAGAAACAATTTTGGTCTATAAAAGATATTACTTTAATCTATGTATAAAAGAGTTTATTTTTTAAACATTAAAATGAATTAACATTCTCTGTTACTTTATTCAATAATCTAATTTAATTCAATTCCCATTATCATTTTAGTATATCTGAACATGAGAATTAATTTGAGATTTGTTCCAAAAAGAAAACATTTAATATTTTATCAGATTTATTTGGTTCTTATTTTCCAGTTTTATTTCCCATTACAATTTATTAATAAAATAAAGATGTATTAAAATTGTTTGAATTTAATTGAATTTCCCGCAAGAGACTCTTTGTAGGATTATAATTCGAAGGGGGTAAAAAAAAAAAAAATTCATAACAAAGCAATTCTTAGGAAAAGAAAAGGAGGGGGGAGGTGAAGAATGATAGATTAATTTATATTTTATAAACTGACAAGAAATGTCCGTTCGAAAACCCCAAATAAAAAAATTCGTACATTAAAAAGCAATGTAACTATTTTTAATTAACTAATATTCATACCCACACGTATATACTCAAAACCGTTAAGTTATTATTACTGTGCATTTGTAGTCAGTTATTACAGTATATTCGTGCTATAGTAGTAGTTTTTAGTAAATTGATTTTGAAAAAAAAAATGATTTTTTTTTTTTAGTAAATTGATATTGATTTGAAACTTACTGAACTAATTTAAAATATTCAAAAATTATTATTTTAAAATAAATTATACATGAAAGTTTATTGATAAATAACAGTTCAAAAATTGAAATAACCTAATCAATTTCTTGTCATCATTATTTATAGTTAAAAACCACTGGATTGCCCAATTCGTGGCAAAGTAATAAACTCTCGCCGCTAACTTGCGGTAGAGCTCAGGTGTGGACCCTGGTGACGGCGTCCGTTTGTGTCACTGCTTCCAGAATCGAGAAGACTCTATTGTAACAACGAGTGTAAAGTGTCTCACATCGAAAGTCAGATTGCTTGGTGGGTGTCTTTATGGATTTTCACCCTTATAACATACAAATGGGGTGCAGTTATCCCTAAACATCCTCCCGGAAGGTATTATCCTCTTCTCATCGTCCATCTGTGAGCTGTCACTTGTGCGTATAAGAGGAACATGAGGCCCACCCATTCAAAAAAAAAAAAAAATCATACGTCTGGTAGAACTTAGAGATCTCGTTTCGAAACCCAACAAGCGATGTCAGACTGAAAGCTCCGTGGCTGCACTGGGAATGGGTACGATAAATCAGTAAATAGGAGAGTCATTCTATTGTTAACTGTATAATCATTATCATCAAAACCATTATATTTAGATCTGCATTGTTACAGTGGATATTAATTGTGTCTCTTTTTATCGTTTGCAGGTCCCGTGCGATCCGACTTGCGCTTGGAACGGTCACTCCAGAACGTGACGCGTGAGAGTGGCGAGAGCGTGAAGATGCGCTGTGACGTCAGGAGCGAGGGGCCCGTCCACTTCCGGTGGTACAAGAACGAAGCCCCCGTGGAGGAAGAGAGGGGCCGCGTCGAGATCAAACGTTACACACCGGGCCCAGGCCGAATCGGGTCTCGACTTCGAATCGCCCATTTAGATATCCACGACACAGGCTACTATAAGTGTGTGAGGCCCATAGTGGGGGTGAAGACTCCTTAGCAGACGATTCGGGGTCTCCTAGGCATTTACCCCGGGTCGAATCCACTGGAATACTCATTGTCAGAGCTGGTAAGTGCATTACATTTTATTTATGTTGTTCTATCGTACTCATTCTACGTTTCCGTTTTGAAATTCAAAATTACACCCTAGGTCACGTCGAATCTACTAAACGTCTCAAGTTGGTGTACAATATTTGAAAATAATTATGCAAAAGATTATATAATTCCTCTTCTGTTTTCGCATACAAGTGTATTAAAAATGAATATCTAGTGCAGGGGTGGCCAACCCGCGGCCCGCCATGAATATTTTTTTCGGCCCGTGAGAGTTATCACACTTTTACAAAATATATTTATTTTATAATGGCCAAAGTAGTGAAAAATTGCCTGTCGAAATTATGAGAAAAAATTAAATTTGATTTTTAAAATAATATTCTTGCGAATATAAAACAGATGTTGCCTGTTTAATTTATGACTTTACAGTTCTGAATTACTAGAATAATTAAATTATATTCTGCTGTGACCATTCTAAATACGCACAGTTGATTGTGGATAGCAGTGCAAACCAGATTCTTAGTTCAATTTGTTAGCGCTTTTGGTTTTAACTTATTTTTTTTTTTTTTTTTTTTAAATGAAATTGACTCAACACAAAACACGCTCAAACATAACGGACGCAAACCTGCAACACCCATTACGATGTGCACATACCCAAATTGAGATCAATTTGCAAAAAGTTAAGTGAAAGAGTGGAAAAACACATATCGCACCAATAAAATAAATATTTTTGAATGATTTTACTTTTTTTATTATTTCGTTTATATTTATATATTTTTATATTTCATTTTTAGTATTATATATATTATTATATAGAACATGCGTTTAGTATAATTATTATTTTATTAATTATAGTAAAAATAATTTACCACCCATTTTAATAGTAAAAAATACTTTAAATCGAAATTTACATTAATTGAAAATAAAAGAGGACCATACTTTATTACGAAAAGTCCATTGAATATATGATTTTTCAATCAAATATTTTATGTGAATTATTTTTATTTATTATTTTTCTTTGTATTTTGAATAATTTTAACATAATAATTTAATTGAATAATTTTAGTTCTTTTATTTTAAATAATTTGTAAAAGGAAAAAATAAATTTAGATTTCACTTTCTAATCTTTATAATTTTCAAACTTTAAAATTTGATTTTTTTTGTTATTTTACGATTTTTTTTCAGAAAATAATTAAATAAATTAGAAATATGAACCCACGAAAAAGAGTTCATCTTTTATTATTATTATTTTTTCAGTTTTTCACTATTGTGAAATATTATGATTTTTATAAATTTACATTTTGATGTTAGAAGGTAAAAAAATAATAATAATACTGTAAAAAAAAAAAATCTTTCTTTGAATCTAAATAAACAAAATCTTCCCTTTAAAATCAAATGTGGAACAATGAAAAAAATTTTTTTTTTTTTTTTTTTTTTTTTTTTTTTTTTTTTTTATGAAAATATTCACTAATGCCTTTCGAAAAGTATTAGTATGTAAATTTAGGAAAAAGAAATTACCTCCATTTTTCTATTACAGCGAACATGAAAATGAAATATATTCATTTTTTAAGAGTCATATAGTAGAGTCTAGAAGATGAGATGTTCTAGGCGTAAAAATTAGAAATAAATGTTCTCTCATTTCCTATTTCAGCCGAACGCGCCTATTAATTTACGACGACTTAAGTCTCTTAAGACCACACGACACAAACATTAAATCTCTTTTAATCTTAAAGTCAGATCTAGAATAATCTCTCCAAAAACTCGCTTTCTTTTTCTTTTCTCTTTAATATGAGTTTATTTCCTGCGCAAATAAATTACGAAAAATTCTGACGTCGATTTAATATTCAAATTGAAAAGAAACGCCTTCCTCTTCTTAAAATATCGTTATGAAAATTCTTTTTGCATGTCTTCATTTCATTTCTTTTTCGAATTAGAACGAAAAGAAGAATTAAAAATAATAATAAAACGAAAAGAAAAAAAAAATCGTTTGCAGTTGAAACAGCATTATGTAAATAAGGCGTTTCTATCTTTTCTTTTTCTTTTCTTTTTTTTTATTTTTTTGTCACGAAATTGCATTTAAAATTCTTTACCCAAATTCGTGATTTAATGAAGAATAAAAAGAAAAAAAAAATATAATAATAAATAAAGATAAAAGTAGAGGTAAAAATTCTTAATCAGAATGTAGGAAGTTGGAAAAATAACTGTAATTTTTTTTTTTGCTATCGTTTTATTCTTTTTCGAGTTGAGAAGAATAAATACATATATATATATATTAAATTTCTTTATCGTCTGCTTCGTCGTAGTACAAGAGGTTTATTTTCCCACTTCTTTTCAGGTCGTATTCAGCCGCCAGCTACCATTCCTGATTTCCCTCCGGTTTTTCCTCATTTTTCCTGCTTTGGGTGGAACGTGAGTATTGTTTAGTTTTTAAATTCTTTTCCTTTTATTCTTTTCCACTTCCATCTCTGTTTACAGAATTAAATCTTATTGCAAAGATATCCTAATTTTGGATGGAAAAAGAAACGAATATTTTTATGAAGTTTGCTTTTCATTAAATGGAACGTAAGAATACGAAAGTGTTCTGCCGATGGAATTGTATCTTGCCTTGGCATTGTAATGGTATGTCATTTTTATCATTTCATTATTCATGAAATTTTAAATGATATACCAGTTTTGCTTATTTGAGATTTTATAAAATGCTTTTAGGGAATTAGCTAAGGTGATGTAATGTCACGGCCTATATTAGGCCGTGGCATTTTATATTTATACATAGGCATACATATATACAATACGAACTGTGACTATACTATACTATACGAACACTTTATATACAAGAACTGTATATATATATACAAATACAGAACTTTGGGTTTATTATACAAAAAAATGAACAAGTGTACGATTAAATCACAAGCACAATTCACTCCAAGATAGGAGATTTTCAGAGTTCTCGAGTCTATGTCGAATCTCAAAACACGTTGTCTGCGGAAGACCTTAGTTATCACGCAACGTGATACACAGAAGCACAAGGGACTCACTTTGAAAACAGGCGAAAACGCCGTCCTATTCTGTCACTTCAGAGAAAAGGAGAAAAACAACACTGTTTGTCGACTCGTCACAGAACTCTCCCCTTTTTTTTTTTCTCCATTTACCTCCTTTTACGAAAATACTCTAAAAATCAGCTTCCCTCAATTCTCATTCGAGTAGACATTTTCTCAGCTCATGATCTATTACCAATCATGGTGCAACAACTCATGGCGTAGTCCATATTTCCACTGTAATTGTTTTGAATTGTGACGGTTGAACAGACAATCGCTAATTTCATGAGATCTCATTATCCATGACACTGAATATCTTCTATCAGATTTGAGTGACAGGTTGTTCTCATGAGTACAAAACTCTAATTACATGTAATATAAATATCCACAACACTGCCTGTCTGCTGTCAAATTTGAGTGATAGTTGTTATTATATATTGTTATAGTTGTTGTTATTATATTACTTGTCAAAGAATATACATTCCTCTCTCCTGGGAAAGAAATGCGAAAACACTTCCCGTGGAAAAACGCTACAGTACTCACGTTAAATAATACGACATGGTAATTTTTTATACCTAATTCTACGTTTAAAAATATATAAAAATTATAGCAGCCTTATCAGGAAAACGAAATTTATTTTATTCTAGTATTTTTATTGAAAATTTATTTTTAATTTTTTAAATAATTTTTTTATTTTTTTTTTTTTTTTTACAAAAAAATTATTTAATTTTGTAATTTTGATTTTTTATTAATTCATCCTAATTAACTTTTCCGTGCTATTAATTTTTGTTACAAAAAAATTCTATTAAACATTTCATTAAATAATTGTGTGTAATAAAAAAGTAAAATAAACACTAAAATCATTCATTTTATTCGTATAGTATATTAAAATTAAAAATTCGTATAAATTTCGTTGTTTTTTTTTTTTTTTTTTTTTTTTTTTTTTTTTTCATAACCCAACATTTCAACTTTTATTTAATTTATTACTTTATCTTGTTCTTATTTCAATTAAAAAAATCAAAATCTTTTAAGAACATTTTGCTTCAACTAGCATTAGCTAATTTTGATATTAGACTTTAATGCATTTTTGTATCATAAATGAATTGATATCATATACTTTTCTTTATAGGAGAACAATAAATTTTTTTCCATGAAATTTGAATTGTTTCTATGTATTATATTTATATTTCTAATGCAAACATGTTCTTTTTTTTCTATACTGCAAATAAAATATTGAAACAACATTTTTTGATATCCTATTTTAAAAATGAGATACAATAATCTTATTTTTCCCCTTGTAAGAAGTTTATTTCTTATCCTTATATCCTTTTTTTTAAAAAAAAAAAAAAAAAAGAAAAATGGCTTCAAATCAAATCGAGTATTCCAAGAATAAATTTTGCAGAAACTAAACAATAATTTGCGCTCTACTGTAATGAATAATTCATGCAAGAAATCGTTTGTCACAAATAAGAAAATAAAAGGAAGAAGGAGGGAAAAAAAAAAATGGAACTCGTATTATCGCTTGGCTTTTTATAGATTTTTTTCCTTTTCATTTGGCGATTTTTTTATTTTATTTGGCGATATCATGGCGAAAATAAATTAATTTTCTCTCATACGGGTTTGTTCATATTTGCTCGTTTAACATGGATTCCTGTTGACTCCCTATCTTCGATTTAGTTTTGTCATACGGTAAGTGATATCAATCAAAATATAAGCGGAGTTTCATCTTATCAAATGGCAATATTTAATGCTCTGATTGGATTGTAATGCCTTTTTTTTTTGGTACACTGTGAGGGGTCGTATACAAATTTTCGGAATGCTTTTTGCTGAGATATATGCTGAATAATAATGTTTTAAAACAAAATGTTGTAAATTCTCGGCCTATATTGGACCTAAAAACGGCTTCAAGAAGAGGGCCACTTTCAGGTTATGGGAACATTTTAAATTTTATTTACGAGCATTGCTTCTATATACAGAATTCTATTTACAATGGAATGAAAATTAAAGATGTAAATTATATACTCTAATGCAGTTCACTCCAATGTCGGAGATTTGAGTTATCGAGTCTACGACGAATCTAAAACATGTGGTTTGAGTCAGACCTTAATTATCACACGACGGATTTACGAAACCACAAGGGGTTCACTTTAGAAACAGGCGGAATCTCCGGTCTGTTCTGTCACTTCAGAGAAAAACAGCACTCTTTGTCGACTCGTCGCAGAACTCACTCCTTTAAGAAAATCCGTCAGCTTCCCTCACTACTCATTGGATTCGACACTTCTTCAGCCCATGGTCTATCACTAATCACGATGCAATAAATCATGATGTAATTCATATTCCGTCTGTAATTGTATCGTCCAGTGAAGATAGAACAAACAATCGCTAATTTCATGATGTCTCATTATCCATGACACTGATTATCCGATATCAGATTTGAGTTACAGGTTTTGAAATCTGCCAGTGGGCAGACGGCCTTGGCCCACCATGGGGCTGTTACGCCAATGAAGAAAAAGAAGATAGTTTAGTGAAGCATAGTAGGTAGTTGATCTTGGCCAACCATGGGAATGTTACGCCATTGAAGAAGAAAATAGTTTAGTGAAGTATAGTAGATAAACAGCCTTGGTCCACCATGGAGCTGTTGCGCCATTGTAGAAAAAGATAGTTTAGTTAAATATAGTAGATAAACAGCCTTAGTCTACCATGGGGCTATTACGCCATTGAAGAAGATAGTTTAGTGAAGCATAGTAGGTATACGGCCTTGGCCTACCATTAGGCTCTTTTTGCCATTGAAGAAGATAGTTTAGTAAAGTATAGTAATTAAACAGCTTTGACCCACCATAGGGTCTGTTACGGCAATGAAGAAGAATATAGTATAGTTAAGTACGGTTGTTCTAATTGATAAAAAGAAAATATAATTTATATAACGCATTTATTTTTATTCAGAAAGAATAAGAATTCATTTAAAATAAGAAATTAAAAAAAAAAAAACATTTCTACATCTGGAAAATATTATTTTATTTTTCTTGAGCCATTTTCGATAATAATAAAAAAAAAAAAAAAAATGTCAAAAAAATATGTTGTAAAAATTGGATAAATAATATATGAAAATGGAAAAATAATAAAATATAAAAATGAATAAATATATAAAAAAATATATTGGATTAAAAAAAAAAATATTGTCAGATAAATGAAACGCGGGAAATTGGCGTTAAGTTTTTAAGAATCTTTATATTCCCCTATAGCCATCTCTTAAAAATTTTGACACGGGTCTATCATCTTAATGGTTTCTTTTATTATTATTAAACTCAACAGCCCTTTGTTGTGTAAGTGCTTGGAACAAATTGGGCTGAAAAACGATCCCTAACAATTTATTTTCTTTCCAATATTGATCGCCATTCATTTTTATTTAAAAAGAAGAATCGCAAAAATTGCCTTCTGGATTGAAGCCAAAACGCCTTTCGAACTTAGTTTAAAAAAAAAAAGTCGCGTTTGAAGTCTCCAATAAATATTCCTGTGGAGTTCAGTTACACAGAATATGCCACTTCTACACGCTCTTTTTTGCGTCAAAGGATGGCACGGATCAATAGGACGATACCATAATTTCAAGCATATTTAGCGGTCGCGATAGGTGGTTAGGTAACGCATTATTCTCCGCTCGAATGAACGAGATCGGCCAGCTCGCTGTGTGTTCGCATATTTGTCAACGTTAATTACCGTTATTTGTCCTTCTGAATTAAAGCCCTTCTCCGCGTGCTGTCTGCTTCAATCGTTGGCAGATGCGGGTATGCGCCCACTCTCTAGCTAATGGAAATGAGTTTTATTTGAAATTGAAATGGTACTCTCTTGTTAATGTAAGATCAATAGAAAAACTACTTATATCGATGATTTTCATACTGTGTGGTGTAACTCATCAATTTTTTTCCTATAACATTTTTAGATAAACAAAATAATAATAAAAATTTTAGATTAATTAGGGTAAATTAAAATTGAAAAAAAAAAATTTGATGAAAAATTGTTAATCTATCATTTTATTACTGTATAAAAAAAGGAAAGGATATGATGTCCAGAATGATTAGCTTTCGGTGCTAGAGTTTTTGGGTTCGAGTCCCGGCAGGGATATATATGTTTTTAGTGGTTCGGAATCCACTTTAAACACGTAATACGATTAATTAATTAATCGGTCTAATACGACAGTAGGAGGCGGTGGCCGAGTGCTTAGCTCTCGGTGCCACAGGTTTTCGGGTTCGAGTTCCGACGGTGCCACATGTGTTTTAGAGGTTCGGAATTCACTTTAAATAGATCCCCGTCTATTATGACTGTAAGACTGTTGGGCGTAGAGGTGACAAACCTACCATGTAAAAAAAAAACATCTCCCTGTCTTGAAATCTGCCAGTAGGTGGAGGTCTTTTTGGTCCACCATGGGACTATTGCGCCATTGAAGAAAAAGAAAATTGTTTAGTTAAGTCTGATTGTTCTGATTAATAAAAAGAAACATAATTTGTATAACACATTTTTTTTTATTCGGAAAGAATAAGAATTCCATTAAACTAAGAGATACAAAACCAAAACATTTCTACATCTGTTAAATATTATTTTTATTTTGGTGAACCAATTTCGATACATCATTTAAAAAAATATATTGTCATATAAATAAAACGCGAGAAATTGGTGTGCACGTTTTTAATGAATCTTTAATATTTCCTATAACCATCACTTAAAAAAATTTTGACACGGGTCTATCATCTTAATGGTTTCTTTTATTATTATTAAACTCAACAGCCCTTTGTTGTGTAAGTGCTTGGAACAAATTGGGCTCAAAAAACGATCCCCGACAGTTTATTTTCTTTTTTTCTCTTTCCCAATATTCATCGCCATTCATTTTTATTTAAAAAAAAAAGAATCGCAAAATTCTCTTCTGGATTGAAGCCAAAACGCCTTTCGAACTTAGTTTTTAAAAAAAAAAAAAAAAATTCGTGTTTGAAGTCACCAATAAATATTCCTGTGGAGTTCAGTTACACAGAATATGCCACTTCTACACGCTCTTTTTTTGCGTCAAAGGATGGCACGGATCAATAGGACGATACCATAATTTCAACCATACTTAGCGGTCGCGATAGGTGGTTAGCTAACGCATTATTCTCTGCTCGAATGGCACGAACGAGAGATGGCCAGCTCGCTGTGTTTCGCATATTTGTCAACGTTAATTACCGTTATTTGTCCTTCTGAATTAAAAGCCCTTCCCCGCACGCTGTGTGCTTCAATCGTTGGCAGATGCGGGTATGCGCTCAGTCTCTAGCTAATGGAAAATGAGTTTTATTTGAAATTAAAATGGTAGTCTCTTGTTAATGTAATAATGTAAGATCAATAGGAAAAGCTACTTATATCGATGGTTTCACACAGTGTGATATAGCTCATCAATTTTTTTTTTTTCTTAAAAGTAAAAAAATAATAATAATAAAAACTCCAGTTTAATTAGGGAAAATTAAGATGAAAATTTAAAAAAAAAAAACAGTTTTGATGAAGATTGTTAAATTTTGTTATTTTACTGCTGTCAAGAAAAAAAAAAATTAGAAGCTGCATTTATTACTAGGTGAAACAAAAAATTATATAATATACATTTAAATGCAAATTCGTGTGATTTAAAAAAATTGGAACTTTTTTTATGTATTTATGAGAATAATTTTTTTTATCTAATTGTAACCTTGCTTCCTCCTACACACTGAGAGGCCTGATGGCCAACTGGCTAGTGCACTGGCGTTTGGCACCACAGTCTTCAAGTTCGAATCCTGGAGGTAGCATGAATGTTTGGGAGTGGTTCGAAATTCACTTTAAATTGTATGTCCCGGCCCTAATGAGCCCAAAGTGTGCATAACGACTGTAGAGCGACAAACCAAACCAAAAACTAACATACACATTGGTGACGGTTCAGTGAAATGGTGAGTAGGTCTCGAATCTCTCACCCGAGAAGAAATGCAGCAACCCGCTCCCACTGAGAAATGTTTAGTTTATAGTCTCATCCCAAGAAGAAATATATTCTCATTAGTCGGCTTACAGACTCTCACCAAAGGGAAGTATATTTTACGCACTCTGCGCGTATCTGAGTATCGGACTGAGTATCGTCGATTCCTTCCACGAATCTATAATTATCTGTCTGTGAAATGTGTTAAATATCTTATGTCTCTTAATTGTCTACGTGTGATGATTGTGTGTGTGTGTCAATAAAGCTGTGAGTTCTCCGACCTGTGCCTCAAGTATCTCAACTAAACTACATCCCAACTACACCTTTATTAAGTGAGATAAGTTAAAATGCTTATTTGATGTCGTTTAAATGGGCAAGTTAAAGATTTAAATAGTCCAGAAATATATGTTCTAATCTGGATGTGAATGTAGATGAAACTTAAATATTTTGGCTGTTATATGCATGTAAAAAAATAAATTAAATATGGGTTTATTATTTTGTTCGGTTTTTATATTCTTATGATGTTTTTTATTTTAAATATTGGATTTACATGTCTTTATTAAATTTAAATTATTATCGTTTAAATAAATAAATAAAAAAAAAAAAAAAAAAAAAAAAACCATAAATAAATAAAAGCATTGAATACTAACTTTTTTCATCTAATTCTTTCTGAATTTTGTGACTTAGAAAAAACCGACAAATGTTCGGATAATATTAAATAAATATGTAAGGCACAAATTCTGGATTATATACATGCTCAATTAACTTTTATTTATTTATTTATCCTGTACATGTTTCTTATACGACCTCCCACATTTTCGTCGTAGGGGAGAAAATTCAGAAAAATCCTCCAGGCAGTTTGACTATAGGTGCGTGTAACGCCTTTGCAAATATTGTAACTATCTCCACCAAGTCTCCTTGTGTGAAAGCAGTGACAATACCACCAGTGAATTCAAACCTCGGCCCTTTTCTGCACGTTGCCACTAAGCTACGAATAGGGCAATTACCGTATTAAATAACAAATTTTGAATGGGTATATTTTTTCCATGACTGAATATATTTTCAGATGTGATCAATATAGTTTTCATCAAATTAATGGGTTTTCCGATTGATTTGTTATTATAATTTGTTGATTTCAAAGAAACATGCTCCAATCTGACAATAATAAATAAATAAAATTTATATAATTTTTAATTAGTATGCTTCTTAAAAAGGGGGCTGAATGGCCGAGTGGCTAGCGCTCTGGTGTTCGGAACCATAGGTTTCGGGTTCGTGTCCCGGCTGTGCCATGGATGTTTGTAGTGGTTCGAAATCCACTTTAAACCGTAGGTCCGGGTCCTAATAGGATCGTGGAGCGTTGCGTGGGCATTGTTACTCCGCGTCCGTGGCTTATCTTCAAGTTACACGCGCCCCCTGGGTAATGCAAAGTGAGTAACGTCTGTGCAGCGCTTGCCTTAAGGCATCCAAGACCAAGCTGTCGAAGTGTTTGCCCGCTGCATTAGAAATAAGAAAAAAAAAAAAATGCTTCTTAAAAAAGTATCGGCAATTTTTTTGTAAGGCCAGACGAAAGAAATCTTGCATTGAGCTGTTTAAAAATCTGTAAAAGTGTCTTCTCAGCAATAGCATTTATCTAGCAAGGAAGCAAACTTCGCGCTTCGATATCTAGGGGGAAAAAATCTGTTTGGCTGAAACTTTAAGCGAAATATTTTTTTTATTATCTTTAACTGCCATCTCACATGAATTTTAATGTGAAATTTTTATTAAATGAATTTTGTACTTTTTCATTCACGCATTTATGTATTGTTATTGTTAAATTCCATGAAAAAAAAAACCCATTTTTTTTCCACTTTAAAGTACAAGAATTACTTAAATTTCTCAATTTTTTTTTTTTAAATTATCATTATATTCATTAACAGTTTAAATTTAAAATTAATTTTCTAATTTAATTATAATTCGAAAAAAATTTATTCCTTATTAAAATGTTTTTATTATTATTATTTATTTATGAATGGTTTGTAAAAATATGTTAAATTATCCGATTGATTCATTCCTTGTAGTTTATTGTTTAAAAAATAACTTTCAATGAAAGATTTTATTTACTATATTTACAAAACTAATTAATCAATTTCAGATCTGCATTTTAAAATTAATAAAATAGTTTTATATATAAAATTTTTTTTTCCCCAAAATTTGACTTTTCAAATCTTCACTTTATCAATGTAGTGAATTTATGTATATATAGTTTTATTTTGAGTTATTTTTTTTAATTATTTAAAATATATCCTTTAATGAAGGATTGGGGTCTGACTATGTCTCTGGCGCTCGGTGCCGGGGTTCGGGATCGAGTCCCGGCAAAGCCATGGATGTCTGCAGGGGCTCGGAATCCACTTTAAACCGTATGTTCCGGTCTAACAAGACTTTTGGTTGTAGGGCTAACAATCCAACACCATCAAAATAAAGCATCTCATGTTTCGGAATCTACCAAATAGGCAAACGGACAGTTGAAGAAGAATGAAAAGAAGAAAAAAGGAATTCTTCTTCTTCAGTGCCAATAAAGAGGAAGAGCGAATGATTTATGAAATTATTATTATTATTTTACGTTTCAATAGGAATTATAGCATTCTATATGAATTTTTTACTGTTTCGCTTACCCACCTTTTTGTGGCGACATGCGCCGCTGGTGAGCATTAGTTCGGAGGTTTAATACGCTGGTGGCTTTGTTATAGACACTGTTTCAAATAACGAGGAGACTCGATGGCGTTTGTGATGCTCAGCCGGACTATTTGGTGGGAATTTACGGATTTTCTCCCATACGATATTCAAATGCGAGTTAGTTCCCCCTTAAAAAGTCCTCCCGGAAGGCACTGCCCTCCTTCTTCATGGAGCCAAGTCAGACTTCTACCTACGGGTGATCCATCACAACGGAAGCTGCTGCTCTCTTCCCTAATTCCATGAGAACACATGAGACTTGGTCTATGTTTTGTTGACTGCCAAATGGGATAAGGAACAAGACTATTTTGTTTCAATGTAGCATTAATATATTTTTTCAAAACTGTTACGGTGCAAGCACGTAAAAAATAAAAAATCATTTTATCTATACCATTACACTGAACCGTAATACAACACTCCACTTTTTTTCTTTGATACCAACACTTATTGATTCGATAACCAGAAGCAGCCAACAGCTGTCGGCCGTTTCATTCAAACTGCTCTTCCCCATTCCTCCAGTGCTAAGTACACGCGTGAATATTTCCCCCTTACTTTTATCGTCTCATCTCTTGCGCTGCGACAGCGCACTAAATTCTTGAAAAGGTTTGGAATGCAGGCTGGGGAGAAGTGTAACGTTTTACGAGCGGCTAACTTCACGGGGCTGTAACCGTAACCGGCACGTCATCCGCCCTCCGTTCGCAATACCCCTCTTTTTATTTTTTGTAGGTACAACCTGATGTAATAAAAAGAACAAAGCTGGATGAATTCGGCAGTAAACTTTAGACAATGAGATTGAGCCAGAGTTGGCTCCAAATCGCCCATTCTGGTGCGGATTGGCAATGCAAGTGCCAATCTCTGTATTCGACACTTTACTTTCAAAAGCATTGAAAAAAAAATTTAATCCCAAAATTTAGACTTAAAAAGGAGTCTTAAAAATTGCTAATATTACATATTTGTAAGTTTTATTCTTCATTGGCACAACAGCCCCATGGTGGGCCAAGGCCGTCTGCCTACTGGCAGGTTTGGTTTGATTTAATTTTTCGCTCTACGGTTCATTTTGTGCACACTTTAGGCTAATTAGGCAGAGCCATACAGTTTAACGTGGATTCCAAACTTCTAACAAACATTCAGGCTACCGCCAGGATTCGAACTTGAAGCGCTAGTAAATTGGCCATCAGGCGGCTACAGGACAGAAGATGTTATGTTTTTACAGGGTAGAGTTGTCAGCCCTACGCCTAACAGTCATATTAGACCGAGACCTACGGTTTAAAGTGGATTCCGTACCACTACAAACATTCATGATACGTCGGGACTCGCACCAGTGGCCCGTGACATCGAGCTCCAGTCCCTCTGCCATCAGTTCATTGTTATTTATAATATTGCGAATTGCTTTATATGAAAACTGTTATTTATAATTTATTTGCTACTGAAATTTAAATTAAAAATTGCAATTATGTGTTAAATGTGTCTTTAAATTCGGTTAGAACAAAAATTAAAGTAGAAATGCCTAAAAATCTTCCAGTACAATCTCTTAATATTAGATTTTTACTGAATAAATATACATCAAGGAAAATCTTCTAATACTCAATAAGATAATATTATTGTATAATAATTTTTTTTTCCCTTGCATTAGTTTCAGTAATTGAATTAAAATATTTCCACTCTTTATGGATATATAAGAAAAACGTAACATATACGTAAAACATATATATGTGCATATATACGTAAAACACGAAATTGTAAAAGAGTCTAACAATTTTAATTGAAATTAAATGAATTTCTCTAAATGAATATCAAACTGAATCTACAAAAAAAAAAATAGTAGTTTGTTTCAACTTTTATAATAGTTGAGTTGTGATTCAGGAATCAATGATTGGATATCTGAACTACAGTTTTAAAGTGAATTCCGACCCTCTACAAGCATCCATGGCACTCTACATGCCGGGACTCGAATTCGAAGTATATCAGTAAAAAAAAAATAATAATAACAATCAATTTTTAATATTACAAAATATAACATTGTAAAACAAATTATTTAAGAGTTTTTGTCCTTAAAATTTTCAAATACATGATCTAAAATATTAAAATGCCATTGCATATTTTTAGTTGGATAAGCAATCTTCTTAATACGATTCCTTGGCTTCATTTGGCAATTTGTGTATCTTTCCTTGGCGAGGAATCTTATCTCGAAATTGATACAACCCTGTATCTTTTATACGAAGTAAAAATACGGCGCGTAGCAATAGGCACCATTGGCCAGGTCCTTATTTGCTATGGCTTCCCTTCCCACCCGCAGTTCGCTTCAATTTCTTTCCTTTATCAGACGTAGGGGCCCTCTTTTCGCAAAGGGACCCTATAAATCAGGATCCCCGCTTCATTTCGGGGGCGCCCCCTTCCCTGAATGGGCGGCGAGCCCTTTATTGTGCCTTTATTTACTCGGCGAGAAGAAAGAGATAACGGAATATTTTCGGAAGCTTCTTTCGCCCCGATATTGTTTGGGGAACTTAACGAGATTAACAGGGCTGTGTACATTTCTCTTGAGGAATGGGTTTCTTAGAAGTTGAGACGCTGTTTTATGTCCGTGCCCGGTCCAAGATGTTTTGTTTGGACTTTGTCGCGAGAGTTAGATGACTTTGTTTTGTAAAAGATACCTACTACTTCATAGTACGGACGATGTTTCAAATGTACAATGTAGAAGAAGAATGGTATAGAACGACGAATTCTTCATTCTTTTGATTCATGCATACGTTTACGAAGCCATGACTAATTGAATGCATTTGACACTATTAATATCTTTTCCCAAACCGGTTTTTTTTTTTTTTTTGTTTTTTTTCAAGAATGATCAAATATACAATGCAGAAGAAATGTTTCAAATATACAATGTAGAAAACTGTTTCAGATATACCATGTAAAAAAATGTTTCATATATACAATGTAGAAAAATGTTTCAGATATACAATATAGAAGATATGTTCAAATATACAATGCAGAAGAAATGTTTCAAATGTGCAATGTAGAAGAAATATTTCAAATATACAATGTAGAAGAAATGATTAACTATACAATGTAGAAGAAATGAGTAATTGTACAATGCAGAAGGAATGTTTCAAATATACAATGTAGAAGAAATGATTAACTATACAATGTAGAAGAAATGATTAACTTGTTCAGTGTAGAAGAAATGATTAATGTACAATGCAGAAGAAATGTTAATATACAATGTAGAAGAAATGATTAAATATACAATACAGAAAAAATGTCTCAAAATACAAACACAGAAGAAATGTCTCAAATATACAATAGAAGAAATGTCTCAAATATACAATTCAGAAGAAATGTCTCAAATATACAATTCAGAAGAAATGTTCAAATATACAATACAGAAAAGAAATGTCTCAAATATACAATGTCAGAAGAAATGTCTCAAATATACAATTCAGAAGAAATGTCTCGAATATACATACAGAAGAAATGTCTCAAATATACAATGTAGAAAAATGAAGATATACAAAGACGAAGAATCGATATAAGACAATGAATTATTCATTCTTTTGATTCGCACATACATATACGAAGCCAAGACTAATTGAATGCATTTGACGCTATTAATATCTTTTCCCAAACTGGGTATGAAATTGTCCTTTCCTTTTTTTTTTTTTCCCAAGAATAATCAAATATACAATGCAGAAGAAATGTTTCAATTATACAATGTAGAAGAAATGATTCAACTATACAATGCAGAAGAAATGATTCAAATATAAAATGCAGAAGAAATGTTTCAAATATACAATGTAGAAGAAATATTTAAAAATATAGAAGAAAAAAGTAGAAGAAATGTTTCAAATACACAATGTAGAACAATGTTTCAAGAAGAAATGTTTCAACTGTACAATATAGAAGTGTTTCAACTATATAATGTAGAAGAAGTGTTACAAATATACAATGTAGAAGAAGAAGAGAATGGAAAAGAATTCCTCATTCTTTTGATTTGCACATACATTTACGAAGCCAAGACTAATTGAATGCATTAATATCTATTCACAAACCGGTTATAAATTTTCGAAATAGTTATTTACGAAGCTAAGACTAATTAAATATATTCAATTCCATTATCATATTTACACGAACTGGTTATGAAATCGTCATTTTCACAAAAATAAACTATTTATTAATCGTGGAAGTTTATAAAAAATCCACTGTAAGTATTGAAGTAATGACGCTGTTTTATATCTATGTTGGTCGAGAATCTTTTGTTTGAACTTTGTCTGACAGTTAGATTAACTAAGATTAACTTTGCCTGACAGTTAATTACTTACTTTGTAACGAGGCACACACTTCTTCATCGCATTGATGTCTCAAATCTAAAATGCAGAGGAAGAATGTATAAGTAAATGAATTTTTTTATTTTTACATTTTTCATAAAATTTCATAGTTTCAAAATTTCTGTAGTAATTAATTACGAAGCTAAGAATAATTAATTATATCCAGCTCCATTAGCATCTTTTTTCACAAACCGATTTATGAAGTTGTCATTTTTTTTTTTTTTTTTTGCAAGTATAAATGTTTGTTTATTTATCAAGGAAGTGTATTAAAATTCAGTTGGTTGAAGTTAAAATACTGTTTTTGGCACTAAGCAATGCTTGTCTGACAATTAGATTACTTGATTTGTAATGAGATACGAATTAATCTTAAATCATGGCATCTTGATGTTACGAAGGGCAACCATCATAATGGACTGTAGTGCCAGGGAGTTAGTTCGTTTGGACATTAAGTTGTTATTTGTGCAGGCTTAAATTAAATTATTTATTTATTGATCCTGGAATTTAATTAAAATTCAAATGTTCCATCATGGAAAAAAGAGAGAGATAGTTCTATTTGTGCAGACTTAAATTATTTGTTGTATTTAAGAGAGCTTTTAAGTTTTCAGGAGATTTTTTTTTTTTTTAAACATATTTAAGCTCTGCACTCTAAAGTCAAATTACACAAATTGTTTAAAGTGGATCCCGACCAACTACAAGCACCCATGTCACCACCCGGACTTGAATCCGAAGCCTGTGGCGCTAGTCACTCGGCCATCAGGTGCCATAATCGCACTTTTAGTGACGGCATTTCATATAATTTTACTAAAATATTGTGTCGCATTTTATTTTTTACTGTATTTAAGAAAAAAAAAGAAGCATGATGTCTAAATTATTAATAATTTATAAATAATTCATTTCGAAAAATAAATATCTTGAAACGATATCAAATTAACAATTCAGAAGAATTCTATCATTCTAATTTATTGCTGTCATCAAGCATACTGTACTTTTTTTTTTTTTCAGTTTCGACATCATAAGAAAAAAATGTTTTAATCATTTTAAAACTTATTTTAAAAAAACAATTAAATATCATGCATCCCTTTTTTTTTTTGGTCAGTTTTTGGCGGACATTTGACTCCCTGACGAATGCCAAACCCGAAACAAAATTCCAAACTGAAAACTAATAAATCTCAAAAGCAATCTATACACTCTCTGTATTTAATGACACCAAACATTAAAAAAAAAATAATAATAATGAAGCATGATTTCCTGAAAGCCACGGCGAAATTTGAAAGGAAGTCTTTTCCCTTGCAGCTCGTAATTCACTTTTATTTTTAAAACTTCCCTCGGCAGCTATCCCGTTAAAGGACATACGAAGCTCTCTCTGCGGCAAGATGCTAATTAATATGAATTTATGAGCTTCGTTCGTCATTACGTCCGGTAAGTGGCAGAGTTCTATTTCACATGAATGCTTTATGTGAAAGTTATGATTCGCTTTTTATGGCTTAACTCGATTCAAAGTTCGATTTCAAAAGAACGATTCTCTTTATTCATTCACAAACTGGTAATCAAGATATTTGTTTTGTTTACCTCTGTAAATATATACCATTGAAACGAGAATTCATTGCTGTGCATATTTCATTTTTGAATGATACTAAATCTGTCAAACGAATACCCCACAAATTAACTGCCGGTTCTAGAAGTGCACGAGGAACGTGGTAGATGGCGCACTAGTTATCCCAACGAGATTTGCTTGGTTCGAAACCCGATAAATGATACAGAACAAAAACTTTCTATCTCTGTCAGAATGGGTACAATAAATCTATGACCAGGAGATCCTTACATTGAGCTCTATGAGAAAGGATGCGAATTGTTAGCAAAAAACAAGTAGTAATGCAGCAGACCTCCAGTGGTGTATCCTGGGTAACGTTGAATCTGTTACATCTATGTCGGCAAATGATTCCTATTCAAATGATTTCCATTGTGTATTTAAGTTGGGAGAGCCAGGGTTCAAACTCAACAAGTGAAGCAGAACCGAAAGCTCCTGTGTCTATTCCAGAATGGTCGCGATAAATTTATGAGTCAGAATGTCTTTCTGTTGGACTGGAAGAGAAAGAGAAAAGTGCGAACAAGTTTTAACCACACAAAAAAGGATACAACATACATCACACATTGACCACAGTTTTAAAAAACCTTCGAGACGTTCCAATGGCGAATTATTTAATTAAGTGGAAACGCCTGGCATATAAGTAGGCATCTGGTAAAGATTCAATTTTGTAGAAGTTTTACTCGGTTTTTTTTCTTTATGCTTTAGTCAATCGAATATTCTGTTTACTATTATGACTTATTTTATGCACTAAATCTCTTCTCTCTATAAAAACAAGTTGAATTACAAACATAATATGAAATATATTATGATGAAACAGATAATGGCTGTCGTTAATTTCTTACAATCTACTTAACATTTACCAGACTCGTGGCTCAGTAGTGGTAGCGTGCGCCGCTGGTGAGCATTAGGGCTGAAGTTCAATCCCTGGCGGCTTTTTTGTAGACGAACATCGAATTCCGGTTTCAGAAAACGAGGAGTCTCAATGACATTTGTTATGCAAAGTGAATCGAGGTGTTGGGAGTTTTCCAGATTTTCTCCCAACGATACGCAAATGCGGGGTAAATACCTTTAAAAGTCCTCACGGAAGGCATTGCTCTCCGTCTTCATCGACACGGAGCCAAGTCAGACTTCTACCTACCGCTGCTGCATCACAACAGAAGCTGTCCCCTCCTTTCCCTCCATCCATGAGTAGACTACTCATGGTGGTGCCATCGGGTCCCGCGCTGCTGGACACTGATGATTGGTTACAACTTAAAATTTACTTTTTTTTTCCCCCTTCAGGATTTGTAATCAAAGTTGTCCATTTATCTAAAAACTATTGCTCAGAAACATTACTGATTTATATAATAATAATTTCACTTTGCATTTACTATTTACATTTTTCTCTTAAATTTGCACCGTAAATTCAATTTTTATAATAATTATATTAATTAATTGTTTCCTTACTTTTAAATTAAGGCGATCTAATTTTTGTTTCACCAATTTTCGTGTTCTAAATATATTGAATAATAATAAAAAAAAAAATTGAATGAGGATATATTTAACTAACAAAATATCATCAACAAAAATATTCTTAATCGTATCAGTTACCCACAATCGTAAAAATGATAGAATTGCAAAGTTTGAAAACATCAATTTTCTTCTTTTTTATTAAAATTGCTATTTTATATTCACATTTGATTTACAATCGCATGCGTTGTTAATGGTCATTTTTTCGATACCAATCCATAAATCATTGCAAACATTAAACTATTCATAAATTCGATCACTTCAACCTTTGTATTGTTGAAGTTAAGAGCAAAAGTTTTTTTTTCTGTCTATTGCTGCTTCATAATTAAGTGAAAGGATTACTTCTAAAACCATTAGACCCTATTGGCAAATAATAAATAGTCGTATGTAGTCATGGTTACAATGAAATTGGATCGTTTTGAGTGCTTTGAACTATGGATATTGGTTGCCTATAGTTGTAATATCTTAATGTAGTTGCTTTTTAAAAAGTTGAAAACTTTACTTTTGTCAAATGTTTAAGCTTGTTGTGTCCTTTCTCTCTCTCTCTCTCTATCCTTTTATGTGGATTTTTTTAATCATTAATACGAATAGTTCTCTGCTTTTATTATCTTACTTTGAGCGTATGCGTTTGCAATGCACTGATTTTGGGCTCAGTTTGTTGACATATAATAATTTATCCCATTAAAAAAGAAAAACATACACGAAAACGAAAGTATTATCACCTCAATGGTTTAAACATTTTATTCCTATACATAATCAAGTCTATTTCATAGTGCTATTAAGTACTATTGGAAATTCATGGTTTTTTTTATTCATACGCATTTATATGAATAATAAAACTGTAAATTACTTGCGCCCCACAAAGATATAAATACGAATAAACCAGAAACTTGTTCTATTTAATTTATTACACCCAATGCTGTTTTTTATATATTTTTTTTTATCTCATTCTAGGATCTTTACAATTCCATTCCATCATATATATATATATATATTTCTAATCCCACAGGGTAGACAGCAACATCTACACCAAGTCTAAGAACCCTTGTGGTCTCATGAAAGGACGGAAGGGGGAGCTTCTGTTGCGAAGGAGCATCTGTAAGTAGAAGTCTGACTTGGCTCCGAGCCGCTGAAAAGAATGACAGTGCCTTAGGGGGAATTACCCTGCATTTGTGTATTGTATGGGGAACACCCGGAAAATTCCCGCCAGGTAATCTGATTAACGAGGGCATCACAAACGCCAGCGTGGCTCTTCGTTTTTTAAAACAGTGTCTACAACAAAGCCGCCAGAGGATGGAACCCGGCCTAATGCTCACTACCGGCGCACGTTGCCACTGAGCTACGAAAACTGAGGGGTGGGGGGATTTTAATAGCAATTTTTATTAGCACATCAATATAAATAAATGTGTTCAACATTCAAAAACAAAAAATTCTGATAATGTTACTTATTTTGTAAAGCATTCTTTTCAATTGTGCTGATAGTTTTAAACACATAACTTACAAAATTATTGTTTTCCCATGCAAATATATTTAAAATATCTAATATTTTTGTTATTTTTAAAAAAAAAATTCATAAAAATTGTATTGTTTAGTTAATATAAAATATCCAAATCTCATAAAATTTGTAATCGATATCAACTTGAATAGAATAAATAGCTACAAAAAGTATAAAATTGATAAAAAAATAATTATTATTATTTATTTATGATTGCCATTTTTTAAAAGTTTATTATATATTTGTTGCAAAACATTTGTTGCAATTCTTTCCTAGTGTATTGAGATTACCACGTCCATATTATGATACAAAAAGATTTATTGATATTTAAGTCACAAATGATACTTGAACATAATCTTATCTATCGTGTTTGGTATATTTAAGTGAAAAACTGTTTATTGAATATTTATTGTGCCACGTTTTGAGAAGTTTATCTTGCTTCAATTTTCACCGATGTTGAATAAACCAGTTATTTATAAATACTAAATAATAAACCTTATAGAGATTAGCATTTCAAAGCAAATAGTTTGGGTCTTAACTGTGGCCCCCTTGTTGCTAATTTGCCATTTTTGAAAAGTTTATTATATTTTTGTAACGTAATATAAAAAAAAATGAGAAATTCTTTTCCAACGTATTAATATTACCAAATTCAACACCTTCATATTGTGATACAAAAATATTTATTGGATGTTTAAAGCACAAAAGATACTTAAACATAATCTTATATCTGCTGTTCTTTATATTTAAAGGGGGGGGAAATGCTTATTTAATATTTATTCCACCACATTTTGAGAAGCTTAGTTTTCACCGATGTTTAATAAACCGGTTATTTATAAACACTAAATAATAAACCTTATCACGATTAACATTTCAAAGCGAATATAGTTTAGTCTGAACTATGGCTCCCATATTGCTAATTTGCCGTTTTTTTAAACTTTTTATTATATATTTGTTAACAAATATAAAAAAAAAAAATGTGAAAAATAATTCTCTTCCAATGTATTAAGATTACTAAAATTCAACACATACATATTGTAATACAAAAAGATTATTGGATGTTTAAGGTATAAAAGATACTTAAACATAATCTTATCGATCCTATTCGTTATAATTAAAGAAAAAAAGATGTTTATTTAATATTTATTCTGCAACAATATCTTGCTCTAGTTTTTACTGATGTTAAATAAGCCAGTTATTTATAGATACTAAATAATGAACCTTATCACTATAAGCAGTTTGATAGAAATAGTTTGGTCTGATCTGTGGCCTCCATATTACTAAATTTGCGATTTTCAAAAGTTTATTATATATTTGTTACTAAGCATAAAATAAAATCAAAAATTAATTATTTTCCAATGTATTAAGATTACCAAAATTCAACGCATCTATATTGCAATGCAAAAAGATTTATTGATGTTTAAGGTACAAAAGATACTCAAACATAATATCTATCCTGTTCGTTATATTTTTTTATTTAATATTTATTCTTCAACAATATCTTGCTCCAGTTTTCGCCGATGTTAAATAAACCGGTTATTTATAAACACTAAATAGTAAACCTTATCGCGATTAACGTTTCATAGCAAATAGAGTTTGGTCTGATTTGTGGCTCCCATATTGCTAATTTGCCATTTTTTAAAAAGTTTATTGTATATTTGTTACAGAATATTAAAATAAAATGAGAAAATAATTCTTATCCAACGTATTAAGATTATCAAAACTGAACACATTCATATTGTAATGCAAAAAGATTTATTGGATGCTTAAGATACAAAAGATACTTAAAAATAATCTTATCTGTCCTGTTCGTTATATTTTTATTTAATATTTATTCTGCAACAATATCTTGCTCTGGTTTCCACCGATGTTCAATAAACCGGTTATTTATAAACACTAAATAATAAACCTTATCGCGATTAACATTTGAAAGCAAATAGAGTTTAGTTGTGAACTGTGGTTCCCATGTTGTTAATTTCTTGCTCTGATAATAATGTTAATGAACACCAACAATAACCAAGATGGCGATCGAAAGTCGTCATTACCACATTTCTCGCGGTTACAGTTATGACAGGAAGGGGGAGGGAGGAAGGGGAAGGAATGCGAAGAGAGAAAAAAAAGCTCATCTGAGATTAAATATTCATTATTAGTGTTGCCGTTAATTTAATAGGGCTTGCGGTTAATTTGCACGGTAGCGCTAGCTCCTGCGGTGTTAAGGAATGCAGGAGCAGTTTAATGTAAATGTCGTACCGGTTGGCTGTTACCTTTAACCGTAACGGAGTGGGGGTGAGGAGGGGCATGTGGATGTAATGGTGCATTTTGGGGATGACGGGTGGCGAGTGTGGGTGGAGGTGGGGGTGGGGGGGTTAATAACGCGAAAATTCTTATCGCGTATATGTGTTTTCGGGGAGTCGTAGGGTGTTTTCCTTTTGTTTTTGCCTGATGTGTGTTCTCCGGTTTATGGAAATTTCGTGTCTGGATTTTTATTTTCGTTCCTCCTTTTCATGTTGCTTTCTTTTTTTCGATTGTTTTGTTTTTAGAGGGGAGTGGACTTTGAGGTTGTCACATCTTGTAATAGGATCGTGCAAAAGATATACAGTATCTTTTTTCCCCTGCTATCTATTCGTAGAGAGTGCTTTAATTAGAGTAAGGGAATAGAAGAACTTCTTTTCTCTGTGTGGAATGACGTGGTCTCGTAAGTGTCGCAATGATAATATGCAGTTGGTATAAAGAAGTAATTTCAGAAACCCAAGAATGTTGCTGTTTTAATACTTAACAACTGAATTTTTAAACTTATTATGTAAAGTGATTCATTCATGGAGACCTATATTATTCTATTAACTTTTAATTGAAAAACATTATCCCAATATACATAACAAAAAGTTGCATCTGGGCGAACATTCTGCACCAAGAACTGCTGCAAGTTAATGAGGAAATATTATTTTGCCGTAACAAATGGTGAAATGGTTTTGCCGTAATCAAATAGTAAAATTTATGTAAGTGATCTTGTATATAAAATATAGGATTGTTCTGTTGTAACTAATGCACAGTGTCTTGCAGTGCGGGAGGAACATCCCATGAGTAGTCTACTCAAATATGAAGGGGAAGGGGGCAGCTTCTGTTGTGATGGAGTACCGGTAGGTAGAAGTCTGACTTGCCTCCGAGTCATTGAAGAAGGAGGGTAGTGCCTTCCGGGATGACTTTCAGGGGTTTAATATGCCCGAATTTGTATATCATATAAGTGAAAACCTGAAAAACTCCCACCAGATAGCTTGATTCACGAGGCAAGATGCTGAACATCACAAACACCACCGAGTCTCCTTGTGTTTGTGAAACAGTGTACAACAAAGCCAACACGAGTTGGACAAGTATACAATTATAAATTAATCAAATACCACAGGTTCACATAAGTGATACTGTGTAAAAAATTTAGGACTGTACTAGAAGTAGTGATAGATAATCCTTTCTAATTCACCCAGTAAAAGTGAGTAAAACTCAATTTTTTTTTTATCTAAAAAACGTAGTGAAAAACTCCAATGAAATAAATAAATAATATTCTTACTACTATTGCCTGTACTTAACCAATTGAAATCGTTGCATTTAAATCTGAAATAAACTAATAATATAAACATTTATTTATTTAATATAATGTTTATGTAGTTAACCATTTATTTAAACTAAATATAAACATTTAAGTGCATTTTTAACTGGGCCTGATGGCCGAGTGACAAGAGCTCTGGGGCTCGTTGCCGTATGTCTCAGCTATGCCGTGGGTGTTTGTAGTGGTTCGGAATCCTCCTGAAACCGTAGGTTCCAATCTATTGAGACTGTAGAGCGTTGGGCGTAAAGCTGACAACCCTACCCCGTAAAAAGGAAGCATGTCTTGTCTCGAAATCTTCCAGTAGGCAGACGGCTTTGACTCACCATAGGTCTGTTGCTCTAATAAAGAAGAAGAAACAAAATACTAAAAATAGTACTACTTAATAGTACTACTTAAAATACTAAACTTAAAATACTATAAAAATATAGGTAATATTTATTTTGTAATAAAATAGTTATCTTGAATTCATTATTTGCAAAAATTAATAATTATTCCAATTAAAAATAAAAAAATTATTATAATTAATTTTTAAATCATCTGTTACTCATAATAAAATTTCAGAATTTTGTTCGTGATTTAACTGAATTCAAACACCTGAAAGTAAAATCACGAACATTATGTGCCTTTTTATTTAGAAGAAAAGGCTCGGGAAATTAATATCGATTATCAAAATAATAAATTTAGTGTGAAATAAAAAAATACATAGCTAATCAATGTTCATTTATGAGTATCATTATTTATTAAAAAAACGATAGAAAACTGCAGAACATTGAATTTTCAGTAACTGTGAAGATAAATTAACAAAAAAAGGAAAACAATTCTAATGACGTAATGTACAGTTATCGATAAAAACGCAATCGATATTTTCCAACTATCGATTTCCAATGTCTATTACGCACAGGTACCATAAAAATACCATTATGGTTGAACCCATTTTCACTCTTTTACAGATCATTTTCATTTTTTTTTTTTTTTTTTACCGAAGTTTAAACTTCAGAAATTCTTTAGAAGACACAAAAATGTTTTGGAGGCCAGATGAATTCCAGTAATACTTAGTTCTGGTTACTTGTAAAAGATACAATTAAAAAACGATTAAAATTATTATACGATTAAAGTTACGATTAAAAAAAAAAAAAAAAAGAAATAACAGTCAGTTTAAATCTCGATTTGATATTTTTTTTTTTAACAGATAGTCTATTTTTTCCTGTTCTGTTACCATAGATAATACTGCGGTAATTAAAAGAATTGCCTTTATTTATTGTTTTTCCTAACGGAAACTGTTATCAAGTTAGGTTTTGTTTAAATTTTTGCGTTTGCGTTTTTTGTGTTAATTTTTCGGAAGATGCTTATTGTATTTTATGTGGAAAAGACATGGGTTAGTTTATCAATTTCAGCATATTTGCAATTTTGTTAGTGAGTTCTTTGTTTTAAGAGTCAAAAACTTTTTATTTTGGAATTGTATAGTAGTCCTTTGTTTTGTATTACAGTGAAAGTTACAGAATTTTGCAGGAACAAGATTATCAAATAAAAATTTTTTTTTGAATGAGTTGAAAATCTAGTTCACTATGTTAAGTTAAGAAATATAACGTAATGTATGCCATCCAAATTAAGCTTGATTTAATTTTAAACTTTCTTCTAATACATAAATATTTAATAATTTCATTGAAGATTTTTTACGTACTTAAGTTTTTTTCATTAGAAAATATTTGTTCAATTTAACACATCATCTATTCTGAAAGCTACCTAGGCTTTATTCTAATAAGTATATGAAGAAATACATATCTTTTGTATTTTGTAGAAATATAATAAAAAATTTACATCACTATTTCTTATATTTATATAAAAAAGACTCCCATTTTTGTTAAATTGATTTCAATATTCATTGATTTGCTGTTATATGTTCTAAACCAGGGGTCTTCAAACTTTCCAGCCTTAGGGCCATACTGTTTACCCAGTAAATACCAAGGGCCAAAACCGTTTCAAATTTTCTTCCGTTATCTATAATTTCTAGACCAGTCGCCGAGCACGAGCTCTGAGCGAGCCATACGCTTGCTAACTACAAACTATTATCAGTGAAAAATAACAATTACATCAATCTCATTAGTATTTTTTTGCAAGTGTATACCCACGGTTTCATTCGCGTTAATTTAACTTTTCCGTTTCTGCGGGATTTTTAGGATAAAAATTATATATTTGATTCAGGTTCGAGATTCCAAACATCGATATACATACATATACGATACTCTTTACCCCAACATAACTACCAAGGGTAACAGCGGGATGTTCACTCGTTTATAATGTTAGTGGATTCATTTCAATTATTTGTTAGTTGTTATGCTTAAGTTACATTTTCTGCGTATTATGCTTGTCATTAAGCTTTACCTAGAAAGTCAATAAAACCGAGTTATTATCATTCTGTGTTTTTTTAGCCAACTTATTACAGCAACAATAAGCTATTCGCTGTCGCGGGCCGGATTGATGACACTGGCGGGCCGGATTTGGCCCGCGGGCCATAGTTTGGAGACCCCTGTTCTAAAGTAACTAAATAACTACAAACTACATGAAATCTGAGGATGAGTCAATTATAATATTTACTCTAGTACCTTTCCCGACCCATGTCTCAGTGGAAAGAGTCAGGAATCAGTTTAAAAATCCGACTCTCTACTCATTTATAGAAAGAATTTTTATTCTTCCCAAATGCTAAGAATTAATATTAAATAATACATTGTCAAATACTCTCTTTGTCCACGAGTCGGACAAAGAGAGTACTGCCCAACTCGTAGCTCAGTGGCAACGTGTGCCGCTGATAACTGTTAGGGCTTATTTGCATAAAATCGCTGTTTATTTAATTTTACTGGGTGAATTGGAATGGAAATCTATCACTACTTTTAGAACAATCCTATATTTTATGCACAGTATCACTTATATGAACTTTGCTATTTGATTAATTTATAATTGTATATTTACCTGACTCGTGGCTCAGTGAGTATTAGGGGGAAGATTCAATCCGCTGGCAGGCTTTGTTGTAGACATTATTTCAAAAGCGAGAGACTCGATAGCCTTAAGGCTCGTTCCACCAAGACGAGAGACGTGAAGATTCAAGAGGAAAGCGACAAAATTTTTCGACCCCTTCACACCGAAACGTCAGAAATAGCATTATGCCTAGTGAAAAACCGCTTCGATTTGAAAGTTGGGCAACTCCAAGCGGCGAACTGCAAACCGGTTTCAGGCGACCGCGGTGAGGCTAGTGATTGGTCAAATTTTTCGCTTGCATCTTCTCGCCTTGGTGAGCACGAGCCTTTAGTGATGATCTTTAGCATCTTACTGTGAATTTCGGACTACCGGATGAGAGTTTTCCGTGTTTTTCTCCCATACGAGACGCACAAGCGAGGTAGTGTTAACCTAAAAAAATAAATGAGATATCCTCCTTCAGCGACACAGTGTCAAGTCAGACTTTTAACCTTGGGGGGGGGATACATCACAACAGAGTTGTCCCTTCCCCTCCATCCATGAGTAGATTACTCATGGGGTGTCTATCCGCCCTGCAGGACACTAAGGATTAGACACAACTCTAGTACCTTAAAGATAAATTATACATCATGATTTTTATATCATCATGAAAATATGATTATCGTTCATCATTTTCTGTTGTACTCTGTTTATCGTTGTACCTACTAATTCCTATCAGGCTTTTTTTATTGTTAAACGTTGATTGGCGTCATTTCCGTTGAATTTACGTTCCGGACGAATTTCAAGGCTAATCGCTCTACATTTGGGTATTGTTAGGGATAATCTCGATAAGCTCTCTTAAGCAGCCTGACTGTCGATAGGAAACGGTTTTACTTTCGCTATCACAATATTCATTGTCCATCAATATCCATCCCTCATTTCTTAATGTCGTAATTGTAGTGATACCATCAGGTCACAAGTCGGGGTATGTAGATTGATCGGACAAATTGTTGTAAATATATTATTTTCATGTTTAAGTAAGTACTGTAGGTATTTTTCCCCGTATAAAAAATTATGCCTGCAAAGGACCTCACAATCTGTATAACAGTAATCCATAATCTAAACCAAAAATGTTGAGGTTTTTCAAACATCCAATTCGCAGATTATAGTTAAGTAGTGATACCATCAGGTCACAAGTCGGGGTATGTAGATTGATCGGACAAATTGTTGTAAATATATTATTTTCATGTTTAAGTAAGTACTGTAGGTATTTTTCCCCGTATAAAAAATTATGCCTGCAAAGGACCTCACAATCTGTATAACAGTAATCCGTAATCTAAACCAAAAATGTTGAGGTTTTTTCAAACATCCAATTCGCAGATTATAGTTAAGTAGTGATACCATCAGGTCACAAGTCGTGGTATGTAGATTGATCGGACAAATTGTTGTAAATATATTATTTTTCATGTTTAAGTAAGTACTGTAGGTATTTTTCCCCGTATAAAAATTATGCCTGCAAAGGACCTCACAATCTGTATAACAGTAATCCGTAATCTAAACCAAAAATGTTGAGGTTTTTTTCTAACATCCAATTCGCAGATTATAGTTAAGTAGTGATACCATCAGGTCACAAGTCAGGGTATGTAGATTGATCGGACAAATTGTTGTAAATATATTATTTTCATGTTTAAGTAAGTACTGTAGGTATTTTTCCCCGTATAAAAATTATGCCTGCAAAGGACCTCACAATCTGTATAACAGTAATCCATAATCTAAACCAAAAAATGTTGAGGTTTTTTTTTCTGACATCCAATTCGCAGATTATAGTTAAGTAGTGATACCATCAGGTCACAAGTCGGGGTATGTAGATTGATCGGACAAATTGTTGTAAATATATTATTTTCATGTTTAAGTAAGTACTGTAGGTATTTTTTCCCCGTATAAAAATTATGCCTGCAAAGGACCTCACAATCTGTATAACAGTAATCCATAATCTAAACCAAAAAATGTTGAGGTTTTTTTTTCTGACATCCAATTCGCAGATTATAGTTAAGTAGTGATACCATCAGGTCACAAGTCGGGGTATGTAGATTGATCGGACAAATTGTTGTAAATATATTATTTTCATGTTTAAGTAAGTACTGTAGGTATTTTTCCCCGTATAAAAAATTATGCCTGCAAAGGACCTCACAATCTGTATAACAGTAATCCGTAATCTAAACCAAAAATGTTGAGGTTTTTTTCTAACATCCAATTCGCAGATTATAGTTAAGTAGTGATACCATCAGGTCACAAGTCGGGGTATGTAGATTGATCGGACAAATTGTTGTAAATATATTATTTTGATGTTTAAGTAAGTACTGTAGGTATTTTTCCAGGAAATTAAGTTATATTACAGAGAGACTAGGACTAGAGGACTAGGTGTCCGTGTTATTATTCAGATGGAATGCATCCCATTTATTTTTCTTTGCGAGAGAGAACGATAGCCAATTGGAACATACCACTTCACGAAATCGAAATGAGATATGGGGAGGAACTCTTGTGGCAGCTTCGCTGTCGGTACGAAACGGTTTTACAGTCTGTATCACAATATCCACTGTCCATCAATATCCAAACAATATTCAACTGTCGTTTCTAAATGCATTGATTGTAGTAATACCAACTAGCCACAAATCGAGCTGTATAGATTGATTGGACAGATTGTTGTAAATATATTTTGTACTTAGGTAAGTCCTGTCAGTATTTTTGGTCATACAAAAATTGCGCCTGCATAGCACCTCACAATCTGTATACAGTAACCTATAATTTAAAACCAAGAAATGTGTAGCTTTTTCTAACTTGGTAACATAACTAAATATTCCAAAAATCCCGTACTTCTAATTTTCTCATTTAATCAAATAATAAATGAAGTTTACATGAAACCGAATTCTTTTAATTTTCAAACTGAGAGATATAATATCAATGTTATCAAATGATACGATTGCAAAAAATATTATTGCATTATAGCTAGTTATTTCTGAATTTGGGTAATTTACTAATGAAAGAGTTTGATTGAAGAGTAACACGCTTTTCTGCGTTTATATAACGTTTCCAATGATTTAGTGGGTCCATTATAGATTGTCAGCAAGTTATGCAAACTCATAGATTGACTCTTTAATCCAGGGGTGTCTAACCCAAATGATCTCGCTGGCCAGATTCGCAGATTATAGTTGGGAAATTAAGTTATATTAGAGACGAGCTGTCCATGTTATTATTCAGATGAAATGCAACCCATTTATTTTCTTTACGAGAGAGAACGATGGCCAACTGGAACATACCACTTCACGAAATCGAAAAACGAGATATGGGGAGAGAAAAAAAATATGGAGATGAATAATGGACGATGCGACACAGAATTCGATGCATGGTCATGATGATATCAAACACAAAAATCTGAGAGAGAAAAAAAAAACGTCTTCCGAGACGTTTTCATATTTTTCGGGGTGGAGATTTTTTTTTTTCCATCCCTCTAAAATCGTTCCCTCAAGATGCCATTAACTTCGCAGAAGGAGGAGGTAGCGGGGTTGACACAACCTACCATTGCTCTATGTAACCATGACAACAAAACAAAATTCCACCACCCCCCGCCGCCCTGCGTGCGAACCTCCCCCTCTCAACAATGAACCCTGGAGAAAGTCTTCACCTCCCCCTTACGAAAAAAAAAAGAAGATAACAACAACAAAAAAATGGAAATTTAGAAGCGAGGTAGTAGAAGATTCACGGTAGCATCCACGCTGATTTGTTGGGATGCCCCAACCCCCAAGTAAGAATGCTTTTCAACTAAATGCATGGGTTGGAATATTTTTTTTTCTTTTTCCAGTCCCTCTCCCCCCCCATCTTTTAAGGAAAAGACGTTTTTGATGGGTGCGTTCGCAATTTGTCCTTTGGGAATGGGGGCGGGGGATGGCAAAAAGGGACCTCAAATGAGAAAGAATGTGGAAGAGCTACCCTCCACCTCGTAGATTTCTTTTTTTTTTTTTTTTTTCTTTTTCTGATACTTTTTTGCGAAGTGGGTAGTCGATACTCAGGGTCTCTCCCTGACGGCGATTTTATGCGTTTTTTATTTACCTTTACCTGTTTCCTTTCTCCCCCACCCCACGGTTAGAGTTTATGAAGACGTCGTTCGTCTGACTGACAAGTGTTGGGGGAATGGAGGCGTTTCTTCCTTTATTTGTTTCTGGTCTTCCTTCTGGTATTCATTTTCGACCAATCGGATGCTGAGTTTTGTTCTTAGTTTGTTGAGGGGAATGCTTTATGGCCAAAAATGAAACGAGTTCCGTTGTTATAGTGCAGCCATGAAGACTAGAGTGAATTTAGTCGAAATAAAATGTGCCATTGAAACATTAATTTCCAAAAATGTGGGAAAACATTTTAACGCAAGATATAATTATAACGTTTATAAATATTCGTGACCAGGGGCCTGATGGCATAATGGCTACCCCTTTAAAAAAAAACCATATCCTGTCGCGAAATCTGCCAGTAGGCAGACAGCCTTAGCCCACCATGGAGTGCAGTGCTAGGATGTAAGTTATGGATATAACAAGTTTGAAATCGAACCAAACAACAAACTAAATCATTTGTCTTTTATTAATTTTCATTCTTCAAGTAATTTGTGCGGTCTGATGGCCAACTAGTTAGCGCTCTGGCATTCGGTATCACAGATTTCGGGTTCGAGTCCGACGGTGTCATAGGTGAGGGGTTCGGAATCCACTTTAAAGCCGTAAGTCCCTGTCTAACAGGATTGTAGAGCGTTGCGGGGATAGTGTTACTCCGCGTCCGTAGCATATCTTCAAGCTACACCTGCCCCCCTGACTAGTGCTAAATGAGTAACAGTGGTGCAGCCCTTACTTATGGCATAAAGATTAACTGTGTGTGTTGCCGGCTGCATTAGAACAACAATTATATTCGTGACCGACCTAATGGGGTTGCGTTACTAACATGCAATAGGCAAGTTAGTAACGCTATCACTGCTTTCAGAAACAAGAAGATTCGAGGATGACTATGACAACGAGTATTAATTAGAATTTCAAATCGATAGCTAATCTGTCTAGTGGGAATTTTTCGTGTTTTCTCCGTACAACAAGTGAATACAAAACGGTTATCCCTAAAAGTTCCTTCGGAAAGCAATCACCTCTCTTCATATCCTATCGACGGATATACATTAGACGAACAAGCGGTTTATCGATGTAAAACAACAGCAAAAATTATGAAAATGCGTTTAATTTATTGTAGTCAAAACTCAAGATTATTAAATATGATTACTTCAGTCTGCATGAAAATCTTGTAAATTGTGATTTTCTATGAAACTTATGATTCAGTACTTGAGTGAAAATATATTAGCGTTAAAAAAAATTATGCGATTAATTATTAGATTGGAAAGAAAGTTATGTCGGGGTTTTTTTAAATTTGAAATTACCATTATTTTGTAGTTTTTTGCACGATTTAGACAATTTAGGTATTACTCGAAAGCTAGTATAGTCATTTTAGGCACTGTTTGCTTTATGAGTTTCAACTTGGCCGTAATGCGACGGAACCTCAAAAAAAATTTGTATTTCGTCTTTGGACCATCTAAAGTTAAAACTGAGTTTTGTCCAAAGATGGTTTGAAAAATTTAGGTCGGGTGACATGATTGCGAGCTTCATGGTATGCGAGCTTCAGGATGAACCTCGCATACAGAGACAAAGCAGGTAGACGAAGAGGTTCTAAGGGGATTTAGTGGATTAGGAACCGCTATTGATTTCGCGGAGATCGGGGATAAGTTAGGCGTTAGCGATGTAACAATTGAAAACCTGGGCAATCCTGGCTTTGTCTACAAAGGGTTTCATTGATTCCTGTGAATTAGGCGAAAAATAATTGGCATATCGAATTTCTGTTGCTTATTCGACAACAATATAAGTCCATCCAATCTTTGCGAAGGACAATTTGCACCAAGTAAAACTTCGCATTTTGTGGGAGGTCCTGTACACTGGGAACTGTTGCAGACCATATCAAACAGTCACAGCAAACTTATATTGCGATCAGCTAATCAGATTAGAAAAAAAAATGTAAATTTATTCGGCACTGTATAATCTAAAAGGTGCAGTCTTCCAACGTGGTAATGCCAGACCTCACGCCCTTTTAGGACGAAGGAGGAGTTCCAGGCTCTTGCTTATGAAGTATTATCACTTTCACCATACTCACCTGACCTTGTACCATCTGACTACCACTTGTTCTTTTTGATGCAAAATTTTCTAAATGAAAAAAATTTTGAAAATTTTAGGATGTTCAGAGATCAGTAGTAAAAGTTAGTGCCAGATATGCGTGCGATCTTGATTCAGTATTGCTCTTGGATACGAGTTAAATTATTTCTCAAAATAAAAACGCGATGTTTAGCTGCCATATTTATTAAAATTTGCTAAGACAGCACTGCACAACTGCTACACATCACACACCAAACACAATTATATAACTGTTTAAAAAACCATCTTAAAAGCCAGTTCGTTTGAGGGTCTTTGTACCTTCCGTACTGCCTGAAACTCTTTATTCGATTTCGCACACTTCCTTTTTTTTTTTTTTTTTTTTTTCCTCTTCTATTATTGGTTCCAAAGTCTAACGGGCATCCAGCATAAATGACCTTGTTGGTAGATGGATGAAGTTCATAGAAAACTGGTCAATATTTCTTTAATTAATCTTTCTTATATGTTTAAATGTAAATAATTGAAATTTCCTCTTAAACAAACTTCGTAATTTTCTTACCGAACTAATACAATAACTATGGATTAAATGTTTCATGACTTCATAAGTTAATGCATGTCCAGGTTTTAATTTATGGAGAAACTTTCATGAACAAACATTTTTTTTTTCTGTTAAATTAAAACTTCTTTGTGAATGGTTTCATTTATTTTTCATAGTCTTGTCCTTACTTGTTTTTCTTTCATTTAACAAAAATGGATAGATAATTTCAATTAAAAACTAATTCAGAAAGGATGTATATTTTTTTTATTACACGTGCTAAAAATCTTTTGGTAATGTCAGCTAAAGGTGGTGTAAAAATATAATTATGAATTTACATACATGCTTTTATTCTCTTGTGTGTATTATGTATTTTTTTTTTTTAATTAAATGACATGAACGTAGAAATCTTTCCTTATCTTTTCTTGTTTTAAAACTAGTTAAATGACAAATTCGAAATTAGAGAATATGAAAAATAAAAATCGTAGCCATATTGTCATTGTGCGATTAACGCATGGTGAATTTCTCTTATTCTCATACATGCAAAATAAAATGCTGAAAAGTTTTATTAAATGGCAACAACTTTCGTAACTCTTTTCATTCAGCAAATACACCAAGCAAGTAGTGCCATTTATTGATGACGTCACCTAAATTTCGTATCTCATTAATTGCCATTATGTTGCACCACAATTAATTACACAGTTTAGCGATGAAAGATAAATGACATTAAAACAATTGTTTCTATTTTTTACTGATAAAGTTAGTTTGTGATAAAGTTTTCACACCACTTTTATTTTATTTAAACTGAAAGTTAATTTATTTTTCCAATCTGGGATTTCTCCGCGAACAACTGGTATTTGTTATAGCAAAGAAATTATATTAAACACTAATTAAATGCTATATAGTTCTGAGGGTTCGTTTTGAATGTTAGAAAGAGTTTGTTTATTTATTTATTTATTAGTGCACGTGATAAAGTTTTCACACCACTTTTAATTTATTTAAGTTCAAAGTCACATGCACTAAATAAATAAATTAATTAAAAACTCTTTCTAACTTTCAGAACGAATTTCTAGGATTATTCTAGGTTGACGAAATTCTAGGATAATTCCGCAAATAACTGATGCTTGTTATAGCAGAGAAATTGTATTAACCACTAATTAAATGCTGTATAATTCAGATGGTTCATGTGATTTATTTTAAATGTTAAAAAGAGTTTTTTATTTATTTATTTATTTATTTAGTAACAAAAAAAAAGACTTTTTTTCACATAAAAAAATTTAGCTACGCCTTCGTTTAAAATATAACAGCCATTTAAAGTTTGCTAGGCGTGTAAAAAGAGTGCACTGTTTTACGTATTTCGCGAATAATAAAATCCCGTAAAGTGTTGTAGAAAAACATTTCGCGAAACATTGGGCATAAAAAGTCCCCCCCTTTTTTCCCTCGCTTTCTCTATAGTGAAGGTAAGAAATAAAATAGGGTTTTCTCCCCCATTTTTCTCTAATTTTTATTTTTATTTTTTATTACCGTTTAACCCTTATGCATTTCACACTTTAGCCTTAACAAAAAACATATCGATTATTTTACGGTTAGCAGGAACGAGAAACACTTTAAGTTGCTAGAAACAGAACTAGAGAGGGGAAAAAAAAATAGGGACAAAAAAAAAAAAAGTCATACCGACTCAAGTGAGAAATGGGGAGGGAAAAAAAAAAAAATAATTCTTTTTCACTTGCTACCGTTTTACTACTTTTCAAAAATGAAACAGAAAGGGAAAAGAAAGAAGAGAGTATAGGAAAAAAAAAAATAAAATAAAAAATACATAGAAATAACAGGAAGAAGGGAAAGGGTGCGAGAGATGTAGGGGAAAAAAAAAAAAAAAAAGGGGAAAGTAAAGTTGGTACTTTTGCGGCATTCTAAATTTAAACGCTAATCTTTCAATGCGTTACTAACATCCGGAAAAATACTTTGAACCAAAAAAAAAAAAAAAGGAATTAATAAAATAAAAAGAAAGATTGAAAGCTTTTTATTTTTTATTATTTTTTTTTTCAGAGCCGAGTTGAAAGAATTGAGGAAGACCAAAAAGAGCCGCCAAATAAAAATATAAACAATAAAAACACACACAGATAATGCTTGCTTTAAATTTCGTTTGGTATAGCCCGGAACGCAGTGTATGCTACCTCATTAATGATCACGTGACAACTGAGTAATTGATGCGGTTCGCGAGTATAGTTTAGAATTGAAGTAGATACAGAAAAAAAAAATAAAATAAAAAATAAATAAGGAGAGAAAAAAAAAAAACGAATTAAAAGTAGTAATTGCTGCAATATGAAGCTGCAAACGATTCACTGAGCTGAGAAATAAGGTATGGCGTAAAAAAAAAAAAAAAAAAAATTCTTATTTAATTGTGAAAACGACTTTTCTAGAATATTTTATTGCTATTAACATTCTTTTCTTCTTTTTCCTGTTCGATTTTTTTTTTTTTTTTTTTTTTTTTTTTTATTTTCTTGTTCTTTTTCCGTGTGAATTCGAAAAGTTGTAAAAAACTATTTTGAAAGTTAATTTAGAGACTAAAGTGGTGCTTATGTGGAAAACGCTATTTTTTTACCACATGTTTTCGGTATTAAAACTTTCTTTTAAAATGTTTTTTTTTTTTTTTTCTGGGTCTTTTTTAAACATGAATATTAAATTTAGCAATCAAAAAGGATTACCTAGAGGATTAAAAAAAAAAATAAAGGAAACTAAAATTAGAAATGCATATGCCGATATCTGTGAAGATATTAATTATTATTTCAAAAGAAATCTGTGATTCGCTACATTAAAAGTTTTAATGACATAATGCATTAAATTTTATTATTAAAACTTTAAAGATAGAAGGATAAGATATATATTTAAAAAAAAAAAAAAAAAAAACTATATAACTTTGATACTATTAATGATTTTATGACACTGCAAAAAAAAATCTAATGCCAATATAAATTTTTTTTTTCAATATTTCTATCTGAAAAAAAAAATTATGAGATTAATTACTAAAGGTAATCAATATAAATTATGATCTGGATATTCCTTTTCGTTTTGCTATTAGTTTGTAATGAAAGTTGCAGTTCATATTTTTAATTAAAGAGAAAATAATCGGAATTTTTTTTCGTTATCTTTTACTATTCTATTTCTTGTATTTTTAAAAGGAATTTTTAGCCGTCATAGACAATGATTTCTAGAATTTTGAATTTTAGAGGTGTTCCTTTATAAGGATTTCATTTTCACTTCTGCGAAATTGTTTTGTATGTTGTTTTTTAAAAGCATTTGGATAAGTTGAAGTAAAGCAGCGTCAGCGAGCATACACACTCAAGCACCGCTGCATTCTCAAAGCAGCAAATCAAGTCAAGGTTACTATTCTTCTTTTTCATTGGCGCAACAGCCCCATGGTGGGCCAAGACCGTCTGCCTGCTGGCAGATTTCGGGACAGGAGATGTTTTCTTTTACGGGGTAGGGTTGTGAGCCCTTTGCTCAACGCTCTGCAGTCATATTAAATGGGACTTACAATTTAATGTGAATTCCGAACTACTACAGACATCCATGGTACCGTTGGGACTCGAACCTGAAAACTGTGGCACTAGCGGCAAAGCCTTAGTCACTCGGCCATAAGGTCGTTTGCCTAATAATAATAATCGCCGAGCGCTGTACAGTCATATTAGACCGGGACCTATGGTTTTAAGTGGATTCCGAATCACTACAAATATCCGTGGCACCGCCGGGACTCGAACTCGAAACTTGTTGATTAAATTTAAATTTAAAATTAGAAATTAAATAAAAACAGACAAATTGAACACACTCGTTTAAAATAATTCCAATGATTTAGAAGGAAAAAAATAATAAATAAATAATTTATTATTATTATTATTATTATTATTTAAAAGTCGAACGAAAGATCTTCCCACGCATGTGTAGGAGTAACTTCCTATGCAACAAGGTCATCTTCAGAACTTCTGCGTCTCTTTACTGCTGATCACCTGCATCCCCTTCCACCAAGTAGAACAATAGCAGCAATCGGTAAGGGAAAAGGAGGGGATGATTGCGTGGAACGAGTCCCTTGCCATTACCTTCCCCCTACCGCCCCCTGGACACCTCCCGCTTAATGTTTCTATTCTTCCAAGGAAAGTGCTCTCACATATAAGTTAATACAGCGGTAGAATCCATTCCCCCCGGGGGTGGGAATAAGGATTCACGAGGAAGAATACGTGTTCGTATCCGATAACATTTGGTGGTCTCATTATTTATTCAGGTTTAAAAAATGCTTGTGTTTTCAGGTGTTTATTTAAGGCTGAGTGCAAGAAGCATTAGCAGCTGAAAATACTTGAAACTGATTTTTTTTATTCCTTAACATTTTGCATATATTATATTCATACAATTCTAAACTTATGTGGTTTTGTTTTTCAAAGACTTCTGAATTTAGAAATCAGTCTTATAAAAGGTAAAGCTTAGATTGAAAATATTGAAAAATTATTATTAATAATTGAGGGCCTGACTGGTCGAGTGGCTGGCGCTCTGGCGCTCGGTACCACAGGTTTTCGGGTTCGAGTCCCGACGATGCCATGGATAGTAGTGGTTCGGAACCCACTATTTAAACCGTAGGTCTCGGTCTAACAGCATCGTAGAGCGTTGCGGAGGTATTGTTACTCCGAATCTGTAGCTTATCTTCAAGCTACACGCACCTCCTGGGTAGTGCTAAGTGAGTAACGTTAGTGCAGCGCTGGCCTTAAGGCGTCAAAGACAATTGTCTAAGTATTTGCCAGCTTCATTAGAACAAAAAAAAAATATTAATAATTGATAAATATTAATAAGGAGTCTGATGGCTGAGTGTCTGGCTCTGGGTACCACAAGTTTCGGGTTCGATTCCCAGCGTTACCATGGATGTTTGTAGCTATTCAAAATCCACTTTAAATCGTAGGTCTCGGTCTAACAGCATCGTAGAGCGTTGTGGAGGTAGTGTTACTCGCGTCAGCGTGTTTTCTAGATATCAGTCTATGTTATAAGAAATATAAATTATTTCTACTATTAATTATATTATATAATATTATTAATTTACATAACACTTTTTTTTTTTATTTAAGTATCCGATATGTGTACATGTAGTACATTTTATTTGTGTTTCTTTATGCATAATTTAAAAAAATTTAAATAATCAAAGAAACCTTATCTTTTTTTTCTTAGGAACTGAAAATTAATTTAACGATTAATCGATATTATACTACATGTAAATTTATTTTTCGAAACATTGTTTGCAATTATTTAAAGTTTTTTTTTAAAAGAATAAATTTTTATATTCTGCTTAAAATTAAATTTATAAAATACTTTAAATCTTTGGTACCATAAAAAAATTAAGTAATTTATTTTTAGCTTTCATTTCGAAAATGCAAATTTTCAGTTGATTAAAAGTTTAAAAATTGAATTTAAACTTTTAATTATTTATTATTATTTACAAATTATTTTAAATCAAGATTAATTTTTGGGAAAAAATTAGTTTTAAGATCAGCGACTAATTTTTTTCACTCTGGTAAAAATGTTTGATTAAAATAAAAAAAATATTTGTTTATTTTAGAACGTCTCAGGGGATGGAAACTACTTGTAGAAGTTTATTAATTATTTAAATGTAAAAACTAAACTAAACTATTCAAAGAAAGATGTGAAATACTTTTATGCAGTAAATTAATTATATGCTGCTTTTTATTCTATAAACATTACTTGTAATTGGCAATTAATTTTCACTGTCCTATAAAATATGAAATGTTATAAATAAATACATTTATCAAAAATATTATTTTTGAAATATTTAACGAAAGAAAAATGTCAAAGGAATAGGAAGCTTGATTTATGAAAAAATTTTGTATACATTAAATATATATTTTACAAAGTATCTAATTAATAATTTTAATAATGATTTTATTTTTATTTTTTGTAAAAATGGTTTTATTTCTATAAACATTACTTGCAGTTTGTAATTCATTTTCACTGTCTCATAAAATATGAAATGTAATACGTTTATCGAAAATATTTAACAAAATATTATTACATTATTTTTTTAAAAAATATTATTTTTGAAAAAAAATAGCAGTATTGTAGTCTTTTTATCAACAGTATTTGCAGTTGGCAATTCATTTTCACTGTTCCATAAAAATATGAAATATAATAAATAAATAAAATCCTTATAGAAAATGTTTAAAATGAACTTTTTTTTTTTTTTTTTTTTATAGAAAGAAAAACTTTCAAAGCAATAAAGAACTTTTTTTTTTTTTTTTATTTTTTTTTCAAAAATTGTATCTAAATTTTAAAAATATTATTTTTGAAATTTTAAATTAGGAATACGAAACATAGATTTTTACAAAGTATCTAATTAATAATTTTAAAAATAATAATTTATTTTTATTTCTATATAAAAATAGTTCTTATTTCTATAAACATTATTTGAAATCAGTTTGCATGAGTGGGAGGGTGGGATGGAAATTCATTTTCACTGCCCCCAAAAAAAAAAAAAAAATGAAATATAATAAAATAAATACATTTATAAAAAATAGTATTAAAAGTTTATTAATTTTTTTCAAAATATTTCAAAAATATAAAAATTTTTAAAAATATTTTTATTTTTGAAATATTTAACGAAAGAAAAACTGTTCAAGGCAATAAAATAAATACAAACATTTTTTTGTAGATTAAATATTTTTTTAAAAAAATATTTTATAAAGTATCTAATTAATAATTTTAAAAATTAAATATTTTTTAAAAATTAATCTTAATAATTGTTTAAAAATAATTTCAGTAATATTTTTTAAAAGTTGCGAATCTTTATATTTCTTATCCCTTCTTGAACTGTACTTCACCACGCTTTGACGATTCAATATTCCAAATCAAAACCCAACTGAAATCAATGCGATTTCTTGAAAAGGCTGGCATGGGGGAAGTGGGGATGGAAGAGTCTCAAGATCTGCAGTTCCTGCAGCACCCTCAAACGATTTCAGAGTTCACCGAGTTGCAATTAAAACAAACATCCAAGAAAACCCCTCTCCTTTTCTAAACATTTGAGGCTAAAACAAACAAGCCCGGGAAAATTACATCAACCGATTTTTGATCTCTTTGAAGCAATTTGGAGCGTAAACTGGAAAATCCTTCCGCCCCACCGACTTTGGATGAAAAGAAACTTGCAAGCTCACGGATTAAAACCTCTTCCAAGAGGAACTTCTGGAGGAAGTGAAAAGAGGAAGCAGATGTCTCAACAACAAGACTTGCAGAGTTTTCTGCTTCTTTTTGCTAATTATTCTCCTCCACCACCACCACCCCTTGTTCCGAACCACCCCTTCTGGTTAAAAGACGTGGAAGGAAGTCTTTAATATGGGGGAAGGGAAATCTTGTGCAACTCCTTTGAAATCGCTGGAAAAATGGTTGTCGTTCAAACGGCGTGAAATTCAGTAGCACCGAAAACAAGAGTCCCAAATAAAAGCAATTGCTCTAAGCAATAACGGTTCATTTGGTTTCGCTAGTTTGAGGTCTTTTTAGTTTTGCGTCTTGCTGTGTTTAGGGACGATGATAGGTATTGTTCGCGAGTATAATGTGTGCTTAAATATTCAGCAGAATGAATTGTTATGCCATTTGATGACTTCTTAAATTCAAGATAATCTTGAAATCATTTAAAATTTTATATAAATATTAATAGCTTTTGTAAAATCGGACATTTTTTATTCATCCAAGAATGGGTCATTTCTTTGGAGCATAAGTTGAGCCTTAGCTGTTTCAAGGAAAGTTATCGATTCTGTGCACGACTTTTTATCGAATAAGGGACATTTAAAAGATTTAATGCGTATGGTAACATGTGCTTGAATCGTAATTCAGTGGTAACTTGCGCCGCTGGTAAGCATTTGGGCTGAGATTCTATAAGCTGGCGCGTTGTTGTAGACACTGTTTCCAGAAAATGAAGTTAGACTCGAGGGCTTTGTGATGCTTAACATCTTGACTCGTTAGCTCGATTGCCTGGTGGGTGTTTTCCAGGTTTTCTTCCATTAGATACGCAAATGGATAATTCCCTAAAGGGAAGGAGGGCTGTGCCTTCCCCTGGAAGGCACTGCCCTCCTTCTCCAACCTGACGGAGCCAAGTCAGACTTCTACCTACGGGTGCTCTATCACAACAGAAGCTTCTCTTTTCCCTTCATCCATGTTTATTCATGGGATGTCCGTCCCGCACTTCAGAACATAGGATACTTCAGATAGAACTTTGAAGATAGAGTTTTATATACTTGTTTTAGATAGAACTTTGAGGATAGACACAACAACATGGTAACCTGTACAGGAAGAATCAGGTTTGAATCCACAGACGGCGTTGTCTGTCAATAATTTCAGAAACAAATCGACTCGATGGCGATTGTAACTGTTTGTGTGAAGCCTTTAGGCTGTGTGGTGGGAGATTTCAGGGTTTTCTACCAAAACACACATGCGGGGCAAATATAAAAAAAAAAATTCTCCCCTTTCATGTAACGTGTCTCTCATCGCTCATCAGTTGGATCTTTAGTGGTATATATAAGAATAACATGACGTACATTCAACTAATAATAATAATTTATTATTATTATTATTATTTAATTAATTTTGGTAATAATCTTTGCCATTGTCGAGGGGGTCGGATATTTAACATTGATTCCTAGAATTTTGGAAAAATAAAAATTATTTCTATTGATGTGTTGGGAGTCGAGTTTCTGACTTAAAAAAAATCGACTACTGATTCTTTGACTCCGATTTCTCAACCACTGCATATAACACCAAATAAGCTGTTATCTTGCTTAGGTATCCTGCCATGATTGGTCGATAGGTTGTTAGTGGTATGCCTAAATGAACTGGGTCCCCCCAAAAAAAAAAAAAAAAAAAAAAACCATATATAAAAATACTTAATTTATAAGTTTTCCTACACATTTTTTTTCTTTTACTCGTATAAATTATTAAACAATTATTTTTAAAAATGTGATCAGTTAGAAATAAATAAAAACACTTTTACTATATTGAAAATATTTACCGTTTTATTTTTTGCTCAGAAATAATTATTAAGCGATGAAACTTTTTTTTTTTTTTTTTGAAAAGCATATTAATTATTTTTATTTTTATTTAAGTAAAAAAATTATTCACGACTTATCTTTATCATAAAATTTGAAATCTAGTTAAAGAAAATCAGCCCTTAACGTTAAAAATATTTTTTTTCTTCAGTACGCAAGTAAAAAGAAAAACTAAATTACTTTTTAATGTGCTGGTGCATTCAAAAAGCGCCACACAAAAAAAAAATTCTGATGTTTCGTTAATGTATTTTTTTGCTTTGTAATTAGGCGGAATTCTTGATATTTCTAAGCAAATTTATTATTAACTTGCTTGTATTATTAATTTTTTTTGTCCATAAGCTTTAATTTTATTCCACACGTCTATTAATTATAATTTTTTGTCCTGACCATTAAATGAGAATTAAACATATGATGTTACGAGCCTCAAATGCATTTTACTATAAAAAAAAAATATTTTTTTTACATTAATGCTTTTTTTTTTTTTTTTACCTTCTTAATTGTAAAATTCGTTAAGTGTTCTTTGAGTTTTCCTTGTTGTCTCGCTATTGGCATATGAATTAAAGATGCAAGATTTCATAAATCGCCAATTTTTATGAAATATGTATCGCCAAATTCTTACAAAATAGTGATAATTTTGTGTTCTATTATAATGTAATATCTTACTGGTTTCTCCAAACCCCCTCCCCCAATTTTTAGGGGGTGAGGATTTTTAAGACTATAGGAGATAGGCCTATTGTGTGTTGCGTCTAGTCCCCAGTGTCCTGCAGTGCGGTACGGACATCCCTATGAGTAATCTCATTGATGGAGGGAAAAGGGCAGCTTCTGTTGTGTGATGGAGCACCCGTACGTAGAAGCCTGACGTAGGAAGAAAGAGTTCCAGTCGCTGAAGAAGGAGAGAAGTGTCTTCCAGGAGGACTTTTAGGGTGAGAGCTACACCGCATGTGCGTATCGTATAGGAAATAACCCGGTAAACTCCCACCAGGTAGTCCGACTCTCGAGACAAGATACTGGGCATCACATAAGCCATCGAGTGTCCTCCGTTTTTGAAACAATGTCCACAACAAAGCCTTCCAGCGGATTGAACCTTCAGCCCTGATGCTCACCAGTGACACACGTTGCCATTGAGAAGACACGAATCGGGCTAATTTTAAGTAAATTGAACCAATTAACGACAGCCATTGTTTGTTTCACCATGATATATTTCATATGTTTTTTTTTTTTTAAAGGATTAATTTAGTGTATAACACAAGTCATAATATTAATGTTATATATAGCTCATATATATGAGATATATCGCTGAATTCTTACAATATAGTGATATTTTTGTGTTGTAGTATAATGCAATATTTGACTGGTTTCCCCCCCCCCATTTTTAAAGGCTATAGGAGAGATGCCTTTTAGGACTAATGTCACATTTGCGTGTCGCATGTAAGAAGGCACTGACAACTTTTACCAGGCAGTCTGGTTATTATTTCGAGACACTTCACAGGCGTTATCACAATCACTATCGTTTCTCCGCGTTTCTGAAAGCAGTGGTTGCAACGGACGCCGCCAGCACATTTGAATATCAGCTGTCCTGCATATTAGATGCACATGATACCACGACACACTCGGGCATGGTCAATTTAAATAATGATATTTTTTTTAAATAAATATTGGATGTCGGTGAAATTCGTGGTTGCTCAATTCGTCGAATGATTCGTCGGTGCCCAATTATTTTGAAGGTAACTGGCCCATATTTTCTACGTTTGTGTCATGAAGAAAATCATTATATTACCCGCTTAATAAGACCGTTAATGACAAGTATGTTGTGAACTACATTATAAGTCCATTTCATTCAGGTCCATTTTAAGGCCAACAAATTTGTAACCTGTTTCCTCGAGGCTGTCACGAATCAGCTTATGTTTAATCTTGGGAAAACAGAAAAAAAATACTGTGAAAATTATTATAATTATTATAAAATACAATAATTTACGAAAGTTAGTGTTTCGATTATTATAATTAATTATTACCAAAAAAATAAATTCACTTTATTTTTTTTTTAGACAAATAAGGTATCTTTTGTCAAAGCAAATACTCTTCTTCTTCTTCTTCATTGGCGCAACAGCATCTTGATGGGCCAAACAAAGCCTTTTTTTTTTTTTTTTTTTTTTTTTTTTTACGGGGTAGTTTTGTTAGCGCAGCGCCTTTTTATCATATTGATCGACTTACGGTTTGAAGTGGATTCCGAACCTCTAGGTCTTGAACCCGACACCTGTACTACCAAATTCGTTAGTTAGTTTAGTCACTCGTTCATGGTTGTGGTTGCCATCAGACCACACTCTATTAATGAGATTAAATTATATTAAATCCAGCTTATATTCTAAATCAGCCATCTAAAAAGAGAAATATTTATTCTATGAAAATTTGTGTATTACAAAAGATTATCAATATAAATTTAAATTTATTCTTAGTTGCGATGCAAAAACAGTTCACAATATCAATCTCTGTAATTTACCTATAAAAAAAAAAATTAAAGTGTTATACTTATTAAGATTTTAAAAAAGATATTGAAACATTCAAAGGAGAAAAAAGAGTTTAATTCGAATTTCAGTCCAGGTGAATAAAACGAATTTAAAGAAATCCATAAAAGTTCTCTTCAAATTTGTGGGGAAGTGTTGAAGAGACCATTTTCAGATGAAACCCAAACAAAAATCGCAATCATCCACCAGAGAAAACGAACCAATCTTTGCCACCGAACTTTTTTTTCTCAGCAAATACAAAGAAACGAATAACTGTAAAAAAAAAAAAAAAAAAAGAAAAAAAAAAGAAATATAGAGAGATATACCCCAAGCAGTTTCGCAACACCGCAATCATCCACTTCTTCTTTACACTACAAAATACATCAGAGGCGAAAGGAGAGATAGAAAAAAAGAAAAAAAAAAAAAAATGACAAAGCGAATAGAGCAGGGCAAACAGGAAAATAGGAAAAGGAGGCCCAAGAAGAAGAAAAAGGACTACAAAGGAAAGAAGAAAAAAAAAAAAATTCAAGTTAATGAATAGGATGAAGAACTCGGCGCTTAACGCTGATTGGGAGACCATAGCAAAGAAAAGAACTCTTTTCCCTTCTTCTTCTACTGAGAGGAGGGAGAAAGGAGAAAAAAAAGACAGGAAAAGAGTCTCTGGTCACGAACATAGAACCTCGTGCACGCGAATTCAGGTAGCCAGCTCAGAGAGGGGGCGAGGCCCGATCCACAAAGGAAGTACCCTTTTGGCAAAAGGATGGCTGTAATGTGCTGCCATTTGGGCTTTTATTTCCACATCCATTGGGCGACATTGATTCCGACATTGAAGGATCCCGGCCAATTGGAAGGTCGCGTGATTTTTCTTTTTTCTTTTTTTTTCTTTATTTCATCCAACTGGATGTGGATCAGTTATAAACACAAATAGCGAACAATCTTTTGTATAGGGTTTCATGGATATTGTTATTATTTATGAGGTAGTTCTTGTATAAATTTTGATAAAAAGAAACAATAATTTTTTTTTTTTTTAGATCGGTAGTGTTTTTAGGGTTTGCAGTTTTAGTGTCATTGTATATTCATCAGTTAAATACAAGGTATGAAAATTTTAATGTAATGACTTTTATTAAATCCAATGTGTAGAATATAAAGGGGTTTTTTTTTTTTTAGTACAAGTATTTTCATTCATATATTTAAGGCTTTTTATTTTAATGAACTGCAAATCTTGGTATTATATCGACTACAGTCTGAGTAAAAACTTTAGGGCCAATAGACATTTTTGAGAAAATTGAAACATTTAAACTGAGGAATTAAAATATCATTTGATTGATAATTATTGAGCTTAAATAAAAGTTAAAAAAGTAGAAAAAATTAATTTGCAAATATTTTATTATTAGAAAATATTACAGAACACGCAGATGAATATTTGAGCCTGAGTAAAAACTTTAAGGCCAACATGGAAAATAACATATAAGAAAAAAATTACAAATTCTTAGAAGGTTGTGTAGGCGCCATTACTTCGAATTACTTCAAATATTCTTGTTTTCATGGATGAAACGAGTTTTTGACAAAGGGTGGGTTCGGTTTTATACCATTCATCTTCGATAGTAGATTTCAGTTCTGTTGTTGATGTAAAATGTCTCCCATATGCATAAAATCTTCTTGCTAAGTCAGCCCAAAGGTTCTCGATTGGGTTGAGGTCAAGTGATCTAGCTGGCCATTTCACAGTTTCAAAATTGTTGACTTGGAACCAATTTTTGTGCTGTTATTCGAATGGATCGGTGCATTGTCTTGTTGATATTTCCAATTTTCTCCAGCAAGACATTCAGCATTTGGCAAAAGATGATTTGTTAGGACATTTTGGTATCCTTGTGAATTCATTCTACCTGAAACGAATGCAATTGAGCCCACACCATCGTAAGAAAAACAGCCCCAAGTCATGACAGACCCTCCACCTAATTGGTGCTTGGAGAATATTTCTTTATCATTTCTTATATCATGGCAGTAGAAATTCAGCCATCTGGTCCATCCAAATTCCATTTTTTCGTCAGAAAAAATAATTTCTATCCATTGGTTGTCCCAGGTGATGTCTTTCTGGCCAAAGTTCAAATGCTCTATTTTGTGTCTGTACAGTAACTGAGGCTTAGTCAATTTCGCTGTATAAGTGTACTTTCAGACCTTCTAATTGTGTTATAAATCGTCTTTTGACTAACTTTTAAACCTGTCGTCGGAATCAGTTTCCTGATTGCGTACTTTTTCAGTAGATGCAAGTTGGCAAACTCTTCTCTCATCACGCGAGGACAAAGCTTTAGGTCTTCCCCTAGTATTCTTTTTACTATAATTGTATTTCAATTTAAAAAAATTGTTGACTACAGTCTTTGACTTCCTATCTTTATCGTAATAGCACGACTACTCATTCCTGTTGAAGACATAGCTTCGATCTGTCCTCTTTCACGATCAGTTAACTTCATACCCTTCGCGATCTTCACAAAGATCACCAATACTTCGAAGAAACGTATGACAAATATGAAAATTGCAGCGTTGTCACGAGCTAGTAGTTGCAATGGTAATTACACGAGTATATTATATTTATTTTTAAAAAATGACTGGTGACCTTAAAGTTTTTACTCAGGCAGAAATACTAACTTTGTAAATAACCACATGTTTCTCGTAATTATGTATTTACAAATTATGTTTATAGCATTTATTTCTTATCAATGAACTTTAATAATTAATATTATTTGAAAGCCTTTTATTTCCTTTACATTTTCTCAAAAATTTTTACTGGCCTTAAAATTTTTATTCAGGATGTACATTATTGTAAATTTTAAAACAAGACATGTATATTTAGGTAAAGCGGAATAGGATGGAACTCATCCAAATGCTATTTTTGGTTCGCTTAAAATTATAACGGTAAAATGGTGTCTGTGTTGAGACCTGATGACCGAGTGACTAGTGCCCTGGCGGTCAGTGCCACAGGTTTTGTGCTCGAGTTTCGGCGATGCCATGGATGTTTGCAGTGGTGCAGAATCCGCTATAAGGCGTAGATCCCAGTCTAATATGACTATAGAGCGTTGGAAGTACAGTTGACAATCCTATCACGTAAAAAGAAACCATCTCTTGTCTCGAAATCTGCCAGTAGGCAGACGGTCTTAGCCCGCCATGGGGCTGTTGCGCCGTTGAAAAAAGAATATGTGAATTAAAAAAAAAAAAAAATTGCATTATATTGTTTTTAAAATATGAAAAGGTTTGATACACAATGCTTAATTTCTTCCTAAAAGTTTTTCACAAATTTTAAATATCTTCAACGTACAAAAAAAAAAAAAAAAAAAAAAAAGGTACAAAAACATGTATATGTACCGTACTATTAGATTGGATAGGAGAGTCAGTACCAGTACTGCTCAAATTCAAATATAATAAAAACAAAGTATCACAGAATTAGCAGGAATTAAAAAATTTAAAGCAAACAGTTAAAAGGATGGAAAAGAAGTTATATATATATATATGTAAAGGGGGCCGGAGACAAACTAGGAGATGGCAATCCAAGCAATATCAAAATACATAAATGCACAATAGAAGCATATAAATACGTAAATACATAGCAGACAGACATATAAACACATATATAATGAAAATAAATAGGAATTATAAATATACAATCACAAAAATAAAAAAAATAAAAAATTTAAGGAGACAGAAAACATACGAACAACATTTGATACTGAAGATCGGAAGTAAAGTTTGTTACTGCAGGGTACAGCTGGATGTTTTCAGAAATGGAATGTTTTTTTTTTTTTTTTTTTTTTTTTTTTAACATAGTTCTGCAGTACACACTGCCAAGGCAGAAGAGAGGACGATAGGAGATTTCTTAGAACTGAAGAGTAGTATTGAAGATGGATCATAGAAGAAATTAGGAGGCTTGAGGTCGTGATTCCATCCTGTAGTGTAATATGGATAATGGCATTTACCTTCGTTGTGGGCGAAGAATAGTGGAGCTTTAATTAAATTATTTTTATGGTTCTTGATATTTAGAAACAACTTTCTTGAAAGCTTCGCAATATGATCGTTTATTGATTCTATTTGTAGGTCATGATGCAGCACGTCATTTCGAATGAGCCAGGGAGCTCCCGTAATTATTCTAAGAATTTTATTTTGGATAACTTGGATTTTGTTTCGATTTGTTTTTGCAGCAAGGCCCCAGATGGGTGCTGCATAAGTCAGGATTGGTCTAAGGTCTTGTTTGTATAAAAGAAGTTTGTTTTTTAAAGATAAAGTAGAATATTTTCCTATTAACGGCAAACTAAGATGTAATTTGTTCCAGCGTTTTGTCTTTACAGTGTGAAGATGTTTCTGGAATGTTAATTTGCTGTCGAGAATTAGACCAAGATATATGTACCGTACAAAAACGTTAAATGTTTTTTACGTAAAAAAAAAACACCTGATATTATTTTATCTACTTTCAATTGTTCATTAAAATTTTAATAGTGTCAATTAAAAGTTATTTTTCTAACGTTCAAATCCATCCAAATTATAATTTCAATTGACGAATTTTCAAATAGAGAATTACTCATATCTCCTGGCATTATTTTTATTTTAATGTTAACTTATGTTACTGTATTTTTTTCTTATTTATAACTTATTGGTCTTCCTTAAAGAAAAATAATTTAACCTTCCCCAAAAATTAATATTTATTTACTTTGTATTATTTATTTTCCCAAAAAAAGCTTCAAAACTTCATTTTTCGTAGAGTTATCAAAGCTAAATTCACTTTTTAATTCAAATATCAATGAAACCATATATTTCCTAATAAAAAAAAAAAAATTCAAAGTTTCTCTTAATTAACTTCCGAATCTTACAAATTTAACGTCTGAATAACAAGTAAGTTTTAAACAGAAAAAAAAAAAAATGACAAGTTTATGATAGAGGATTCCTGCAGCGAAAATAATCATCGATGAATCAACTTGCATATCATCACCGTTCCCGCTTGCTCGTGTAATCGGATACATCGATTAATCGATTTTTTTTTTTTTTTTCCCTCCTAGTAGAATAAGTTTCCGCAACAAACACGTTGCAATCTGTTGCACTGTCTTTTCCAAAAGGAAAAGTGATATTTTTCCCCCTTTTGGGGGAATAGACGACTAGGGTGACTGCATGTAAGGGGGGGCTTTTAAAGGGACGAAACTGCTGATAACAAGGAAAATTAGATTGGGAATTTTTTTTTTCTGGAGGAGGGGGAGGTTATTGTTGGGGGTTAAAAAGAATTTTCACTGGATTTCATTAACCTCCATGTTGTAGTGTGATTGATATGCTTAATGACGAAGGGGTTGCTTTTAGTTGATTTAAATCTTGGCTAAGTTTATCGTATTTATTCCTGTAACTTTTTATTTTATTAATGTACTAATGAATTTTCTAAAACTATCAGTTAATTAAATAGTGAATTAGTTTAATTGACTTTAGTCGGTTAGTTTATTATTGCTATTTGCACTAATTTTGTTCTTTTATATTATAAAATAAGGGTCTGAATGGCCGAGTGGCTGGCGCTCGGTACCACAGATTTCGGGTTCGAGTCCCGGCGGTGCCATGGTTGTTTGTAGTGGTTCGAAATCCACTTTAAAAAAGTAGGTCCCGTCTAATAGGATCGTAGAGCGTTGCGGGGGCATTGTTACTCCGCGTCCGTAGCGTATCTTCAAGTTACACGCGCCCCCTGGGTAATGCAAAGGAGTACGTCTGTGCAGCACTTGCCTTAGGCATCCAAGACGTCCATGTCTGTGTTTGCCAGCTGCATTAGAAAGAAAAAAATATTATAAAATAGATGAAATTATACATTGATTAGTTTTTTGATGTTGTCAATATGCTTAATATATAATTAGTATTAAAATATAAAAGATTTTACGCTGAAATAGAAAAAAGCAGCCTTTTCTGATATCTCGATCAAATTTTTCTTATAATTAGTAAGGAACCGCCATGTGTTCCCGACGCAAAATGTAGCCAACGGGGAATAGCTCAAAGTTGATAGATCCTTCTTTTAAGGGCGGGTTGGCCCTTGCGTTAGAACTTTGACTTTTCGCATTTCTTTTAAGGACGTGTTGACCCTTACTTTGGACTTTGCACGTTTTCTTTTTCGCCCGTTAGATTTTTTTACCAATAATAGGAGAGGGAGAAAGAGAAAAGGGAGTAGGCAGAGTCGAGTGAAGGTGCGGCAGTACTGGAGACATGGAGGGCACATAGAACGAACTGGCTTTTAAACTGATTTTGCAAATGAATTGTTATAAATTTGTGTTGCAGTTGTGTAGTGCTGTTTCAGGAAATTTTAATAAGTATGGCATCTTAAACATCGCGTATTTATTTTAAGAAATAATTTAATTTTTATCCATGAATGGCACTGAATCAAGATCACACTCTATCTGGCACTAACTTTTCTTAATCTAATGAATATAAAAAGAAAAAAGATGATGTATATTTTCTTTTTATATTCATCCAGCACGTGTAGTATATAATCGTGGTTGCTTAATTATTTCGATTACAACCAAATTTAAAACCTTCCTTTTCCACATGAATAAATAAAGAAGAAAAAAATAATTTTTTCATTTTTTTTATTATAAATAAAGTCATTTATACACAGTTTAATTGCATTTGTAAAGCTTTTTGGTGAACTTTTAACGACACTCATGTAACCTTTAGCTCAGTCTGAGGAGAGATGTAAAAACATCTCTAAGGATAACAATAATCGTCTATTTATGGATAAGAAGAGACATTTTCTTCTTTTCCGCACAATCAATTCATTGACTCCTGCAAAAATCTCGAACTTATCTCACTTCCTGCGCCTATCCATAAGCAAAATCTCTTTATCTCACTCAAACACAACATAAACGGCTTCTCTTTCTCTTCAGAGGAGCAAATCCACACGATTGCTATCTCCTCCTCCTCAAACAAAGCATCCTCCTCTTAAATCACCTCTTCACTGGATCGCTTAGGGATGATGCTCTCCTTCCGGTGTGCCGTCTCACTCAGCGGCCCACCACTCGCCCCATAACAAAGGAGGCCGACGAGCGGAATAAAATAGTTCCATGCCACTGGGGTGGTGAAAGAAGCGGAAGAAGGGGGGGGGCATTGATTGAATATTCAAAAGGGGGTGTAGGGGGGTCGCCGGTTGCCACCCACGCTGGAGGCAGGTCAATCAAGTTAAAAGGAAGGGGAGTTGAGTGATAGATGCAAGGTGCTGCTGCTGTTTTTGAGGTTGTCCATGCGTTTGATGGGAAGTCCTTTGACAGGAACCCCTAGAAGATGGGTCATCCCTCCCCCACTCCTCTCTCCCTGTCATAGAAAAAATGGGAGGATGGAAGAAAAAAAAAACTTTGACGCAAATTTAAATTGAAAGTGTTCGTTGGGTGGATCTTGTTTGTCTTTTCGTTGAAATACTGCTGTCAGATTTGTTGGATGTGTAGTATACTTTCTATATTTATATTTGCATCACCTAATGGTTTTAATGCATTTGTGTAATAAAATGCTGTTGTATGATTTTACAGATTATGGTTAAGTATAATGTAATTTTCCATGGTTCTTTGTAGTGGTTCGGAATCCACTTTAAACCGGAGGTCCCGGTCTAATGTGTTTGTAAGGCTGTATAGCATTGGGCGTAGTGCTGGCAATCCTACCCTGTAAAAAGGAAACATCTCTTGTTCAGAAATCTGCCAGTAGGCAGACGGCTTTGTCCCACCATGGGGCTGTTGCATCACTGAGCTGCTGCTGATGCTGATAATGTGATTACTAAACCATCACCTCAAACTTTTTCATGGTTGCGTTCAATGTTCCTAGCAAGTTAAAATCATATATCGTATTAATATTTCAAACTCTATTATCAATCGATAATTAATAAAAGTTTCTTATATGTGTGTCTGTGTGTGTGGCTTAACTATTTATAAAATAAATAAATATACAATGGTTTTAACAATCTACTTCCAATGTTCATGAATTCTTTATAAACGTTTTTGAGATTAAAAAGATTTTTACTTTGTAGAGGAAGACTTATTGAATTTTTAAATCTACTTCAAAGTTAATATTAATTCAATACAAAAAATCAAATTTGGATATTTTTTGAATTTCAAAATGATTTGACTTTTATCTAATACTTTTTAATGTAATTCTGTATTCTGACTTTTGATATAATTTTGTATTTAAATTAATTTAATTCAAACGAATATACCTAGAGATTTTTTTTTTTATTTGAATTTAAAAATTTTGATTAAAGTTATAAAATTTAATTTCTTTATTAAAAATATTAATTTTTTTTAAACTTCATTCTCAATTAATTAACACGGGCGTTTTTAGTATTTTAGAGCAACTATGCAATTGTTAAAGTTGTGGGAAAAAATTCACATTTTCATTTAAAAAATCGGTGTTTAAGACGTTTTTTTTTTTTATGTATAAACATAATTTTTTTTTTTTGTATATATGCAACATTTGAAATATTATAAAACAATAAAACATTTTTCCTTAAATCCAGCACTGGAAAATTATGAGATAACTATAACTCCTATGTTAACTTTTAGTGCTTGTGGTGATAAATGGGGTTCTTTGTGATTTTGCTATTTAGTGCGATGATCTCCAAAATCGCGCTGAAGCTGCTACACTAACATATGTCCCTCAAAAATGCTGTGTTTATAGACAGTGCATCTGAAGCACTGCTTCACCTTTGTTTCTCTTGGCGCTCTCGCTTCCAAGTATGTATCCAGCCCTGCTTATGAAAACACCACATCACCCCTCAATGAAGAAGCCCATTCATAAAGAAGCCATTCTCTTCTTTCTCTCTCATCGTTCTGACAAGGGAGAAAAAAAAGAAAAGAAAAAATGTTTTCTTTTCTCCACTCGGTAAACAAAACCCTTCAAGAGAGACCCTTTTATTTCTTTCTCACACCACATGCGTCAGGATACATTTTCTGGCGGACGAAAAAACGAACAAGAAAAAAAGTGGATTAGAATAATGTTTAAGTACCCTGTTTTTGCTCGAAAGGGATGGAAGGGTAGGGGTGTTGGGTTGCCACCGGTGGCACTGCGGAAACTGTCATGTCGTCTGCTAGGATTACGTATGCAACTGTCACCCTCACTCACACATCCGTTGGTTTTCCCATTCAACTCCTTTTTCTATTATAAGAAGTGCAACTGTCTGTTTCAGTTGACCTCTTTTGCTTGGCGAGGCGTTTGGCGACAAAATATACACGTATAACAAATGTATGTGATTTAATAAGGGACACAAGTATTATTCTGAATATAATTTATCTGCACTTAGGTTAATAACATATTAAATAAGTTTATATTTGTTTACCATGCTTGTTAACAAAACTGTATAGTGTTTATTTTAAAATTTACATATATTACTGTGCTCGAAAAGTAAGAACAATTATTTTTTTTTCAAAAACTCTTTATTTATTCTTCCAAATTTATTTCATCGCCTTCAAAGTAATCCCCCCGGACACAATGCACTTATGCCAACGTTTTTTCTAATCCTCAATGCATGCTAAAAGTCATCGACAGGGATAGCCTTCAAAGCCCGCGGCGATTCACGTTGAATCTGTTCAATCGACTCAAAGCGGTATCCCCGGAGTGGTTTTTTGAGTTTAGGAATAGTCAGAAGTCCTACGGTGCTAAATCGATGGTTGTTGAACGATATGGGTTTCATTTTTTGAGAAAAAAGTCACGAAGAATCAATGCAGTGTGAGTTGTCGCATTCAGTGTTTTCGGTACCAATCGAGATTTGACGCGTTTGAGGCCCAAAATGAAATTGACCGATCCTTTTGAAATTCCAACATCATTAGTAAAGTCTCTAATTGTAAATCGACGGTTCGCAAGCATCAAATCTTTAATTTTTGGACGTGAGCTTCGTCGGTTGAAGTGGATGGTCGACCAGGGGTTCTTCGTCTTCAATGCGTTTTCTCTGCCTTCTTTGAACTGTTTGTATCACTTGTAAATATTTCTTTCCGATATAGGAATATTCACCGAATATCTTCTGCAACATTCCATACGTTTCCGCAAACAAATTTAATGCAACTTCATTGCTTAATTAATTCAGACATTTCAAAAATCGCCGGAATTAGTTTTAGCGTCTCACAAAGCCAAGCGTAACTCAAACACCAATGAATATTTTGACATCAAATTTCACACAGATATCAAGGTCAGTGCCAGCAACCTAAAAAAAAAAAAAAAAAAAAAAAAAAAAAAAAAAAAAGGTGAAATTCCATAATCCCCGGGAATTTTAAATTGAAAATTGGTCTTACTTTTTCAACACAGTTGTATATTATATGTGCCAATTATAAAATAATAGATGCAAGTGTAAGACAAGATTATATTTCTATGTCCTTTACAAAATAATAAAAGCCGTAAAAAATAAAATTAAATATGAGTTATGTATTCGTAAAGATGTTTATTTTAATTTACAAAATAAAAGCTCCATGCAGATCCTGTAAACCTTTCTTTTATTTATAAAAAAAACCCCTATATATAAAACCCTCATAAGGCAATTTCTCCCCTCATCGCCCATTGGTGGGCTATTCGTGGTATACATAAGTAAAACGAGAGTCCCTCCCTCTGATGTTTAAAAAAATATCCATAATAGAATAAAATGTCACATAATAAACTCTATGAAGGAAGTTTTGTAGATATAAAACAACTATGCGTTGCCAGCCTTTCTTATCATTATAAAAAACTCTTTATAAAACTTCTAAACCTTTCCTGTACCTATAAAAACCTTATGCGAAACCTATAAACCTTTCCTTATTTAAAAAAAAAAAAAAAAAAAAAAACCTTATAAGGCCATTTGCCATCGGTGGGCTCTTGGTATGTATAAGTGAAACATGAGAATCCCTCCCACCAATGTAAAAAATAAAATCTATAATGGAATAACACGGTACAAAAACCTCTATGAATAAAGTTTCGTAAAAATTAGTTGTAAATTGAAGAAACTCTTTATAAAATCTATAAACCTTGCCTGTATCTATGAAAACCCTAGACAAAATCTATAAACTTTTATAAAAAAAAAACCTATCAAACTTCCCCGTGGTGCACCTGGTAACACTTTTTAGTGGCTAAAAGATCTGCAACTTGGCATTATTGTTAGATTAATGAACTCTGTTTCAGCATATTTCGTTGTATTTTTTTTTTTGTTGTTGTTTTTTTTTCATTGCTGTAACTGTTCATAATCTGCCATTGGAAATAAAAAAAACCTATAAAACTTTCCTTAACAAAAAAACCGTATGTAAAACTTATAAAACTTCAAAAAACTTTCCCTTTACTATAAAAAAAAAAACAACTTATCAGGAAATTTCTCCCCTCTTCGCCCATCAGTGGGCTATTCGTGATATACATAAGTGAAACGCAAGAGCTCTTACCTCCTATTTTAAAAATATATATGATAGAATAATACGTCACACAAAAACTCTATGAATGGAGTTTCGCAGAAATAAAACAACTATAAATCGCAAACCTTTCCATCCATTCACACACTCACAGCTTGGATAAAGAAAAGAAAAAAAACCGCCAACTGGCATTAAATTTCCAAATGCTTCAAGAGCAGCAGAAAAACAAGAAGAGTTCTTCACGCGCTTCTTTCACCAAGCGTGAAGCGGCATTTCGCACCAAATTCTCGCCCGGCCCGTAATCCTACCTCGGCGCGCTATCTTCTTTTGCGCTTTTTCTGACTAGACCACGGTTGTTGTGCTAGCACGGGGGATAGTGTTGCCCGGGGATTAAATTGGAAACGTGGGATCCCAGTTAGAACAATCAGGGTTGTTATTCTCTGGGACTCCTTTGTGGCTCATCTTCTTCTTCGTCTTCTTTCAGATCTTTATTTCTTCCTCGGATGGAATAGACAGCGCTTATGTTAGAGGTGATGGCTGTTTGCATTTCGCGAATGTTATCTGTCTCGAAATGGGAAGACTGGAATGTCTCGTTAGGTTATTTTAAACCGCGCACACGTGTCTTGTTAGATTTTCATATTTTATCTATTTCACGTGAATTTTTTTTCTTGTAGCATACCTTTAATTTCATTCATACCTTGTTTACTTTCGATTACAGTATTAAATTTATTGTATTACAGCATTACTTTTATTTTGTGACACAATTGTTCTGTTTCAAAATCTGATTTAGGATTATATAAGAACCTCGTTTATTCGTTCCCTTTTGATTTAAGTTTCAAAGTAATTATGTTTTAAAAGTAGGGCAAGGACTAAAACCAATTTTATTTAAGATGATGTAATGAATAGAAGAGTTTTATTTATATTATCGACATAGAGGAATTGAACTCTTTTTATGTAATGAGTTATTGTTTTATTTATAAATTCCATTGCCAGTTAGTTTGATAGTCATAGAGGAATAATTGAACTATTTTGGCCATGCTATTGAAAATAGGAGTTATTGACTGTTGCAGGAAATTTTTTGTTTGTAGTAAAATTTCCTCTGCCTCTTGGTGCCACAGGTTTCGGGTTTGATTGTCGGCAATGCCATGGATGTTTGTAGTGGTTCGAAATCTACTTTAAACCGTAGGTCACTGTCTAAGACGATTGTTGGGCTAGCGTGTCTAATATGTCTCCGTAAAAAGAAACCATCTCATGTTTCTGAATTTACCTGTAGACAGACGGCCTTGGCCCATCAGGGATTGTGTGTGTGTGTGTGTGTGTATCCTGTTTCGGAATCTGCCAATAGGCAGATGGCCATGGTCCAACATGGACAGTAGTGACGAAGAGTTAGTAAAATTTCATCTGCATATTATAGTGAGTAGGATGATATTCACGGATGTTTGTAGTGGTTTAGAATCCACTTTAAACCGTAGTTCCCGATCTAATATGACTGGTGGGCAGACAACACTATTCCGTAAAATGAAAAACATCTCCTGTTTCTGGATCTACTGGTAGGCAGACGGCCATGGTCTACCATGGACTGTAGTACCGGGGAGTTTATTAGTAAACTTTCATCTGCAGATTATAGTGATTCGGGTGACAGCTAGTTTGCGTACGAGAGTAAGTTCGAGTTTGGTGCTATCATTCATTATCATCATAACTGATCAAATTCATAATGAAGATTGATTGCAAATAGTGCCATTTTTTGACAAACTGACGGATTCGATAGTTTTTTTTTTTTTTTTTTTTTTGTTTGTTTTTTTTTTGTCCTTTTTGGAGCGGACCTCGCGTTCGACTTATGTATGCCACGAACTGCCCGCCGATGGGTGATTAAGGGATTGAGTTGTCTTTCGAGTGAAATTTTAGAAGTAATTATCCCTGATTTGATTATCTCATTAGGCAATTTGACTGCCATTTATAACACAGGATATAAAGACAACTTCAGGGATGCGAACCTGGGTCTTCTGTACACTAGTTGTGTACATTATTGCAATCAAATAGAATTTGTGACAGGTATCCCTTTGCTGTGACACCAAGTTGGATTTTTCATGTTGCAATGCGATATTAACACACATAGAATGTCTTTTCAAACAGGTATTATCTCCTGCCTGTTACTATACTGGGATCAGACGTTGACACGCTGTCTTTATGTCCTTTGTTATAAAGGTGTCGACAATATGTTCATTGGCTATGTACTGAATATCCAAGTACTAATTGTTTAAAAATCCATTTTCAAATAGGCTTTCCCGTTGGTTGAAAAATGCCTTCCTGATTTTTGTCTCTCACTTAGCATAAATATCAGCACGTTCTCGTAAATAATAATCATAATTTATCTCACTCCCTTTTTATAAAGATAAGATAAATCAATGCGTTTCTATGGTGCGTCGCGAATAACATAAATCTGTTCCAAGTGCCTTATTCGTGAAAAGTTGAAAACATTTCCCGTATTAGATTTAAATTACTGTTTTGGCAGCATTTACATTTAGTTCTTTATAGCTATAGAGATTGCAATTCTGGAAATAAAAGCTTCAATAACTTAATTGTCATTTATTGATTTAAATTACTATTTCGGTATCATTTGCATTCAACATTTTATAGTTATAGAGATTGCAATCCTGGAAACAATGTCTTCTATAATTTCAGTGTCAATTACTGAATTAAATTACTATTTCGGTAGTATTTATAGCTGTAGAGATAGCTTCAATAATTTCAGTGCCATTTACTGATTTAAATTACTGTTTTGGTAGCATTCTCACATAACATTTTATAGCTCAGAGATTGCAATCCTGAAATCAGCATCTTCAATAACTTCAGTGCCATTTACTGATTTAAATTACTGTTTTGGTAGCATTCTCACATAACATTTTATAGCTGTAGAGATTGCAATCCTGAAATCAGCATCTTCAATAACTTCAGTGCCATTTACTGATTTAAATTACTGTTTTGGTAGCATTCTCACATAACATTTTATAGCTGTAGAGATTGCAATCCTGAAATCAGCATCTTCAATAACTTCAGTGCCATTTACTGATTTAAATTACTGTTTTGGTAGCATTCTCACATAACATTTTATAGCTGTAGAGATTGCAATCCTGAAATCAGCATCTTCAATAACTTCAGTGCCATTTACTGATTTAAATTACTGTTTTGGTAGCATTCTCACATAACATTTTATAGCTGTAGAGATTGCAATCCTGAAATCAGCATCTTCAATAATTTCAGTGCCATTTACTGATTTTACTGTTTTGGTAGCATTCTCACATAACATTTTTATAGCTGTAGAGATTGCAATCCTGAAATCAGCATCTTCAATAACTTCAGTGCCATTTACTGATTTAAATTACTGTTTTGGTAGCATTCTCACATAACATTTTATAGCTGTAGAGATTGCAATCCTGAAATCAGCATCTTCAATAACTTCAGTGCCATTTACTGATTTAAATTACTGTTTTGGTAGCATTCTCACATAACAATAGCTGTAGAGATTGCAATCCTGAAATCAGCATCTTCAATAACTTCAGTGCCATTTACTGATTTAAATGATTGCTTTGTAACATTTGCATTTAGCACTTTATAGCTGTAGAGATTAAAATGCTGGAAACAACAGATTTTTCAATCCCATTTATTGATTTATGTTACTGTTCTGTAGCATTTGCATTTAAACTCTATGTCTATAGAGATTGTAGTCCTGAAAATAACACCTTAATAACTTCAGTGCCATTTATTGATTTAAATGACTGTTTTTGTAGTATTTGCATTTAGCAGTTTATAGGTGTAGCGATTGCAATCCTGAAAAACAACATCATCAATGACTTCAGTGCCATTTATTGATTTGAATTACTGCTTTGGTAGCATTTGCATTTAGCACTTTATAGCTAGCAACATCTTCAATAATTTCAGTGCAATTTACTGATTTGAATTTCTATCTCTGTAGCATTTGCATTTAACATTTTTATTGCTATAGAGATTGCAATCCTGAAAAAACAACATCTTCAATAACTTCAGTGCCACTTTAATTAATAAAAATCCATTGAAGTTTTATACGAAATTCTTTTATGTACAATGCATGCTAAACTATTATCCATCTGGTGGACATGGTAATATATTATGTATAGTAGTCTGCTAATCGCTGCTATGTTAAATCAACCAGCCATCAAAACAAAACTCAAAACATATGCTACTTTATCAGTCTGCAAAAGGTATTTCTACTTTCCGCGCTATCTTCGCCAGATGTCTTATCTGAACGAAACAAATTACTGCACGCAAATAAATTGCAGTTTAACTTCTCCAACTGCACCGTACGCTTTTGCCCAGCAACCTATTCAAAGTTATCTTTCTGTTGGATAGATATCTAGGTTCAGTGCTAGTCAATATATCGGGGTCCTCCCTAAATTATGTGTCCCCGAGGAAGCCCTGGTGCCGTGCAACCCTGGAGTTCACGGTGTGGCTCGTAGGTGATAAAAGCTGGCTCCCTTCCCCCATCCTCTTATCCCTTATCTTTCGGAAGTGGTGTAGCAGATGTTGAAGGAAATTACTGGGGAACGCATTGTGACGCCACTGAGCACTGGGTTTGGCGAGGGTTGAACGTTTACAGACCTGATTCTTGGCGACATAATTTTTTTTTTATTATTTATTATTGGTCTTGGATTCTGATGTAATGAATTTAAATTTTTGGAATTCGGTAATTAAATTGAAAGATAAAATTGATAAGAAAATATTTTGGAAATCTCTTATATTGTCGCATCAAAATCTTGAGTCCATTTTATCTTACTGTCCAGTTAGCCTCAAATAATGATGGCCATGTATGCTACATTATTAGATAATTTCCGTATGTCAGAAACTATTTTAATTGATAATATTATCTGTCGAAAATATATTTATAATACAATATGCAAAAACTATTATCTCATATCTAATTGTCTCTTCTTCACTATTAATGAAAATGAAAGAGAAAGAAAAAAAGACTTTGCAAATCTTTTATACTATCACATCAAAATTTTGTAGCATTTGAATATTTTATCTTACTATCCAATTAGCCTTATTGGCCATTTATGCTGCATTATTAAATAATTTTCCATATATGTTAGAATCTATGTGATAACTAATAATATTATATGATGACTGCATATTTATGATACATTATGCAAAAACTATTGTCTCATATCTAACTCGCTCTTACTTCACTGTTAATGAAAAAGGAAAGATAAAAATGATGATAGGAAAAAAAAGACATTGCAAATCTTTCATATAGTCGCCATAAAATCTCGTGTCAATTATATCGTGCTGGCCATTTTGACTCATTGGCCATTTATGCATTTACATTATTTGATAATTTTCGTTTTTCGGTAACTGATAATATAATATGATGCATGCATTTTTATAATACAATATGGAAAAACTATTGTCTCATATCTAATTCTCTCTATCTCACTATTGTTATGAAAATGAAAGATAAAAATTATGAGGGGGGATCAAAAGAGTCTTGAGTCAAATTAATCTTTCTATCCAATTATTCTGATTAGCCATTTATGCTACATTATTAGATAATTTTCGATCTATGTTAGAATCTACGCGATAACTGATAATATTATCTGACGAAAATATATTTATATTAGAATATATATAAAAACTATTATCTCGTATCTAACTCGCTATCTACTTCACTATTATTAATAAAAATTATGACGTGGAAAAAAACTATTCAAATCTCTTATATAGTCACCATAAAATGTGTCAATTTTATTTTTACTGCCCATTTTGACTCAAATAATGATGGACATTTATTCTGGATAATATTCTGGATAATTTTTGCTTTTTAAAAATCAGCATGATAACATAGTACATAATTTATGATATAACGAATGATTATTTGTAACACAATATATAAAAATTATTATCTCTATTTCCCTAATTTGCAATTCTTATCCAGTTGCTGTTAATGTAACTGTGGTAAAATGCCGTGTAGAGATTAGAATTTTAGACATTTATTAAGTTAGAATGGAAAACCTGCTGCTTTTATGAATATTCTATGTTTATTAGCCATTTACATTAACATTTTTTAAAGATTCCAATACGTGACAACGAGCTATTAATTTAGAATTATTCTCTCAAATCAACCACAACTCATATTTTTGACTTCGTTATTGGCGATTTTAGAGGCAATTAATTGTATATTGTGCATAAATTTAGTTTTTTAGAGAGTTCTAGAAATAACTCGGCATGGTAGCATACTTTATATATATATATTTATTCATTCTTTTGCAAGAAAAGTAATTTATTAATTAATTAATTGAAATTGTTATAGGTATTTAATGTATTCAAAGAAATGACGAGAAGGAATTTTAAGTATGTTAATTTAGTATAATCGACCACGACAATTTTTCCGACGTTATTTGCGCATATATACAATGAAATAGAAACGACACTGATTAAAATCTTCTCTATACGTTAATTTCATTCCTTTTAACTTTTAATTTAAGTTTTTAATTGTATTCGTGTATTGAATATTAGCATATCATTTGTGTCAATCATGCTTGTAACAATCAGATCCTTGGTAATAAGCGTTGTCATTGCATTTTTCTTTGTTGCAAACATGCAATCTGCCACTTCTAATTGTTTGGAAACATCTTTCTCTTTTGCACATTTCTTTTTCTGTCAACTAGATCACGTGTCCGACAGGTGACATCCGACTGGTGAAAACGACTCGCAATTGTTGCCACGCTTGCAACAAGTTCTCTAAAACCGTACACGATATTCGGTGCTAAAACAGCCGTTCCATGTCCACAAAGACACATCTGCGGTTGCAGTCAAACGCACGTGTGTTGTCATTTTCTTTTGGCATCGCGTGCACTCCATGTTGTCACGCTCTTTCCACGTTCTGGGGAGACCCCTTTTGGGGTGGATGTCTAAGGAACCGTGTGGTGTCACCAAGAGATCGAAATATCGATATATCTTTTTTTTTTTTTTTTTTTTTTACCAGTTCTTCATCGATTTCTGTTGAATCGATAATTTCGCAGGTCACGGTGATATCCGACGGCTATCTCAGGTTTTTTGGGAAGGCAACACACTTTGGTAATGTTTGATCTCCAGCGGCGATGAATCGATTTTGGGAGGACATTAATCGTGATTTTATCGATCACTCGCTTGTCGTGTTAATCGATTTTATTTTTCTTTTTTAAATTTTTTTTTGTTTTTGTCCTGCCTTACCTATTGCTTGTTGGTCGGTCTGCCGGAAACTTTTAAAATCGATTCGTTAGGTAAATGTAGTGATATAAATTAGTCTGTGTTTAGTGGATTTCAGGTATTTTTCGGAGGGGGGCAATCGGTCAAGTCAAAAGACTTTCGCCTTTTATCGATTATTCGATTGGGAAAATAAATGTGTTTAGTGTTAAATTGGGGTTGTTTTGAATGCGAAAGGGAAATTTATTACCATTTTGGGAATTTATTTCGAATCGGTATGTGGCACACTGATTTTTATTCTTCTGTACAATGGAAGGGTTTAACTACTTTCCAATTGATATAATGCTAATATGTCATTCAAATATTGCCATACGCATTTAGTTTAAATAAAAGGGATATAATATATATGTAAGGCACTTTAGGGTTTATGTATAGCGAATAGTATTGTTATTTTATTATACAATTTGATTGTGTTTGTATGAAACAAATGATCAAAAACTGATCGTGTTTCCAATTCTTCATTCCTTGTCCGGCCTATATATGTATATATATATATTCCTTCTTTTCATTGGCACAACAACCCCTTTGTGGATCAAAGCTGTCTGCCTACTGGCAGATATCGAAACATGAGAAGTTTTCATTTTACTTGGTAGGGTTATCAGCCCTACGCCCAACACTCTACAGTCATATTAAACCGGGACCTACAGTGTAAAGTGAATATATCTGTCCCTAGGTATCATACTATTCTCAGAAACTGAATGAAATTTTGGTTGAAGGTATTTGAGATATGTGCTAAAGAATCATACGAAGAACAACAGTTAAATTCGAACTGTTACAGTTATAATTGGCAATTATTACTTTTTATTATTATTGAATTGTGATCTGTACAGTGATCATCTTCACACACGATGGAACTTTGGCGACAGATGGTGGATAGCACTATGGCACTTACCATGGCAAGAGAAATCTACTGAACCTGACGTCTGAATAGCATCTTTCAAATCACATACAGTTTGCGGATTAAATGCATACACTTTAGATTTCATGCATCCGCACAACCAGAAAATCCATTGGATTGAGATTGGGAAATCATGTAATGGCAGGATATAATTCTGTCTCTGAACTGTTTAAGAAACATGTGGCAAAAGTTAAAACGTCTGACACAACATTTAGGACCAATTAAATTTATAAAACATTTGTAGTGCATCAGCAGTTTCTGAGTTTTTATGATCGGAGAATTTGTCAGTTGATTAATATTTGTTTTACTCTTTAATTGATTAATACATGACTTCTAAGAGAAAATATTATTTTCACCACTAAAGCATACCATCTTCTCCATCTTTTCATGCCACTAAATAATAGAGTAGACCTGATCGTTAATTCTGCAGCCTTCTGAATTAGAGAGTTCAAGAGTTCAAAACTAAAAGCGATCCGAATTAAAAGTTTCCATGTCTGTTCTCAGGTAGGGGCTCGTTAAATCTTTAGGACCAGAAAGTTCCCTCAAAGGAATTGAGGAAAGTGAATGGAGAGGAACGAATCTCCAAATAGCCCGTGGGGATCTTCGTTCCAAGTTGTAGTGGCACAAAGGATCGATGTTCATTCAGTGAAGTGATGTTGCCATCGAGGTGATTAATGAATTTACCAGGGTTATGAATTATCAGTGCATGGGTTTTTGCAATGTGATAAAAATAATAAAATTTGAAGAAGGCATTTATATATATATATATATATATATATATATATATATATATATATATATTTTAGACATTTTACAAAAAGCGGCCTGTTCTATGGACCTGATGGACGAATGACGAGTGCTGTGGCACCGAACGCCACAGGATTCGGATTCGAGTTCCGGTAATGTCATGGATGTTTGTAGTGGTTCGGAATCTCTTTTAAACCAAAGGTCCCACTCCAACATGGCTGTAGAGCAGTGGGCGTACGGCTGGCAACCCTACCCCGTAAAAAGAAAAAAAACATCTTCTGTCTTGAAATCGACCAGTCGGCAGACGGTCTTGGTCCACCATGTGGCTGTTGCGCCACTGGAGAAGGAAGGACCTGCTCTATTGTGTTTAACTGTATGGAATTTTTCCAATTTTATGCTGCAGTTTTTATTTATTTTTTGTTTGTTTAAGTTTCGATTTATTAAATATCTATAAGTCTCATATTGAACTACCCAATGCCACGAATGGCCATTTCGGCGTTCGATTAGAATTGATCACTGCCCTCCGGAGATACTTTTATGGATATCTGCCCTACATTGGCATGTCTTATGGGAGAAAACCCAGATAATTCTTACCAGGTTGCTGATGCGAAACGTTTATATACGTTGTCACAATCAGCATCGGGTGTCCTTCATTTTTTAAAGCAGTGACTACAATAGACACTACTAGTGGATTGGAACCCAGCACTCTTTACACTCTCAGCGCACTTTACCACTGGTCCATGAAACATCAACACCATACAGACGACAGCCCAGGGTGGGCCAAGGTTTTCCTTTGAAGAGATTTCCATGCCTTCCTCTGGAAGAAAAGGGTCCTCCAATTCTTAACCTTCAGTACAGCAAGATTTTTTTTTAACAGCGTCTATCCATCAAAACTTGGGTCGTCCCTTCTTCTTTGTCCCTGTGGCTTTGCGAAAACGAGCCTTTTTACGAAGGTTAAATCATTCCTTCTAAATACACGAGCAGCATAGTTATTGATCTTAATAAATGATATAATAGCTGGGTATTTACAGCATTTATAAATTTCTGCGTTGTGTACCGTCTTCTCTAACAATCACTATGGTCCTTTAATAGGATTTACATTATGTTTGAAAAAAAGAACAAAGAATAAGTTCCCGCCACCCTTTCTTTTAAACCATGGACATAATTTTAAAAACATTATATGATCATTTTCAAAAACCATATCTACATATATGTATTTACGTATGTACGAATAAACAAATCACCGTTTCCTACGTAAATTCAACAACTATTGTCCACCCTGTACAAACACTCAATACTGGTTGCATATTAGCTGTTTACAGACAATTAATTAATTGTTCCGATCTCTATGATAAGGTATTATTCCAGCATCATGTGTGCTTTGGAATTAATGACCCCCCTTCTCTCCGTTTCATCTTCAGCCAAAAAGCCGCCCGAGTCACAAAAAAAGCCGGTAAGGATTTTCGCCGACTCGCAGTCCTATCTAATTGCCGCGCGGCTGTCTTCTGCGTAAATGCGGATTCTGTTTCGTTCCGTTTAATTACCCGTAACGTTTCTGGTCATTGCACCCGCTGTGCACGCAGGGCGAGTTATTAGGAAAGAAAGCAGCTTTTTAAATAAACGCGTGGCGATATACTCACAAAATAACTTTGTTACGAAGTTCGTAACCAAAATTCAAGGTCTCCTACATAATGAAATCTTGGGGTAAAATTATAATATTTTTTTAGTTAATGTAACGAAAGTTATTAATAGATGTAAATGTGATTGTTATTTGTTAAATATTGTATTATCTGATTTTATTATAAAACGTATATATATTTGGTAAATCAGCGGGCCTCGTGTTAGAGCTCCTATATGCCATGAACAGGCCATCGGTGGGAGGGAGGACATTTAAGGGTGACTGCCTGGCATTCGCATGTCGTATGGGAGAAAACAAGAAAACTCCCATAGGAAGTCTGACTCTTGATGCGAAATGCTTATGCATATTGTCACAACCCCCATTTCTAACTCTTCGTTTCTGAAAACAGTGATTACATAACAACAACACCAATAGATTTGAACCTCCTGCTTTTACTGAAACTTCCTAGCAATTCACCTTTGCTCGTGGTTCAAGAATGATTTGGCTGTAGCTAAAATTATATATATATATATATTTTTTTTTTCTAAGCTAAAATCATATATATGCAGTGGGATTATAATAAAAAACATTCTCGATATATGAGTCCCCAGATATCATACCATTAATAGAAATTGTATGAAATTTTGGATTAGAATTTTTTGAGGTATGCGCTCAAGGATCATATGGAAAACAACAGTTACGGTCACAGTGACACGAATTTGAACATTTCAAATGGCAACACCTTTTTTGTTTATCGGATTGGGATCTCCATTGTGAAAAACATAAATTGCCTTTGAAGGGTACTGCTACCACGATAACCACCTGCGTTAGACAGACTAAGAAGAAAAATTTGAACAACTCGTAATTAGAGAAGCAATAGAAAGCAAAGCATTTTAATGTGTTTCACACATTTTTCACTTGGCCCCCTTCACACTCGGTGACACTTTCGCATGAAAGAGATTGTGCATGGCACTGAAAAACGTATCATGGCAAGAGGAATCTGTTGAACCTGACGTCTGATGGCATCTTCCGAATAAGATGCAGTTTGTGCATTAAATGCATACAATTTAGATTTCATGTATATCCACAACCAGTTTCGTTTGATTTGAGTTTTAGTTTGATCACCTAGCAGTTCGTAAGGATCAATTCCTACCATTAGCGTCAGTTTTTAACAAAAGTGTTGTCCATTTTTCCGATTCAAATTAAATTACACACTATGCTGGAAGTATATTTATTTCATAATCGACATAGTCACCATTCTTTTCAATGTCATGCACCTATCAGCATTTGGATGCTTTTTTTTTCATAAAATTTCCTTTAATTTTCCATTGGAAAAAGAATATAACCTCGTTTCAACTTCTTCTGTCGAAGTCAGTCAGCCCAAATCCCACCAAACAATTTCTGTAAGATTCTAATAGGATGGACATCTGCTGGAGAACAGTCGATGAGAATATGTCACTCGGCCATCAGTCGCTATATATATATATATATATATATATATATATATATATATATATACACACTCAAGAGTAAAACATTATGGCCAACTGTCAATAACGAGTTGGCCCACCTTTGGCGCTTAACACAGCTTCAACCCGCCTTGGCATGGATTAATACCACCACTTAATACCAGTTAAATACCACTTCCACTTAATCACGTACCTTCCACGTCATCCAGGCGAGTTCATTGCAAAATGTAGGGGTGGCCATAATGTTGGCTCTTGAGTGTATATATTTATATATATATAGGGTATGGACACCTGCCACAGAAGCGATACGCTTATACACATTGTCACTGAACGTCCATCCAATCTTCTTTTTTTGATAGACAATGAACGCCACCATCGCATTCGAACTTTAGCCCTCCTGCACGCTGGATGTGCATGCTATCACTGAACCATGTGTCGTACTTCTATTTATATTGTGAAGCGAACACTCACCAAAACACTTCAAACAAATCTCGGCATCTCGAAACGAAACAGGCCAACCGACCGATCTTTATAAACGGCAGAACTAATCTCCATCCCACTTCTCAATCACTATACGTCTCGGCGTCGCAACCGACGCATCCTTTACGAGAACCGCATCACGCCGACAGCGACAAAATGAATCTTCCCAAAGACACTGTGCCGCGGTATTCTCATCCCCCCCCACCCTCCCCATATCCTTTTTAAAAAAAAAAAAAAAGAACAACACCAACAACAAAAAAGAAGGAAAAGAATATTTTCCGTCTGTTTCAGATTCTTCATTTACCATCCACCCCGCATCACGCACACACACCAGAGAAGAAGAAGAAGAAAAAGGGGAGGTAGGGGGTGGAAGGGAAGTGCACTCTTCGAACGTTCCATCAAAACTAAATTAACGCCGGTCCCCGAAGAGAACAGGATCATCGTCTAGGACTAGACATTGATGCATCGACACAACAACCTCGCGAGCTCATCCTCAATATAACAACAACTGCAAAAGGAAGAAGAAAAAGAAGTAAAAAAACAAAATGTAAAAAGAAAGGAGAAACACGTGTTCATTTCTCCCGTTACTGGGGAAAAGATAAATCTCCGGTAAACAAGTGAAAAATAAATGATAAATAATAATGTGAGGGAAGGACTGGTAAAAAATAATGTGTATATGGCAGTCGCCGCTTGTCCATTCATCATAGTCGTCTGACACATGTTGAGAAACAAGCTCCCCCCGAGTGGCGAAGCCTTCTCGCTTGTTATTGCTGTGTGGCATCTGGTTATCAGTTTCTCTCTTTTTTTTTTTTTCATGGTAACCCGTTTTTTAATATCCACTGCTATTTTTCTTGCAAAAATCTGCAACGAAAAATAAGGCAGACTAACTGAGTTTCCATCAAAAATGTAGTATATAAACTTTTAGTAATATATTATATTTGACATTTTATTTAGTTTCCAAATTATTACATCCAGAGCATTTAATATACATTTTTTTTTATATGTAAATTTATATTTTTGAAATATGTTGTTTCCCTCAACTCGTCATTTATTTCTTCTTCATTGACGGAACCATTCCCATGATGTATCAAAGCCATCTGCTTTAACTTAATATCCTAACTAACGTACGATAACTAAGTAACTAACTACGTAAATTAATGTTCTAAATCCCTGGCACTGCAGTCCATGTTGGACCATGGCCGTCTGCAGATTGAAAGAAAGGGAAGATTGATTATCTGCAGAGAAACAGAGATGATTCCGAACAGGCAGTTCGTGGCATACATAAAGTCGAATACCAGGTCCACTGAGGTAAAAAAAAAAAACTATCGAATCCATTAGCTTTATCAAAAATAATACTATTTGCAATCAACATGCCTTATGAATTTGATCAGTTATGATGGTAATGATGGCTAGCAACAAATTAGAACCTCTCGTACGCGAACTAGCTGTCAAACTACTCACTATAATCTGCAGATGAAATTTTACTAACTCCTCGGCACTCAGTTCATGTTGGACCATTGCCGTCTGGCTACTGGCAGATTCAGAAACAAGAGAGGGTTTTCTTTTTTTACAGGGTAAGGGGCCAGCTTTACGTCCAAAGCACTACAGATATTAGACTAGAACCTAGGTTTTAAAGTGGATTTCGAACCACAATAAACATGCATGACACCGCCGGGACACATAATCTTAGCTGCCGAAAATAAATGTCAATGATTTTCGTTTGATTGTCGCCTAACAGTTCGTAATGGTCATTCCTACATCATCGTACAGGTCTTAATCAGGTTTTAGCGCCAAGACTGTCAATTTTTCCGATTAAAATTAAATTACAAACTTTGTCTCCACTTTTAACTACAAACTTTGAAGCCTGGGCGCAACGCCGTTGTGTTCATCTCCATTAACCTAACTGTAGATTTTCTTTACCCAAAGGTGCAATAATAATAAAGGTGTTGAATTGTCCTTTTTTCGGTTTTACCAGTGGATAAATAGACCTTACCTCTTACGGAAAATATTTTTTGCCTGTCACAAAAAAAATAAACATTAACCAACATTAAAACTATTTTTGATGATGGTTTTATTTTTTTGTTTTATTTATTTATTTATTTATAATTTTCGATGATGTCAAATGTATCTGATGGTGGTGATTTCCAATCTTTGTTGTCAAATGCATCTGAGGATGATCTCCAATCTTGCATGATGTCAAATGCATCTGATGATGATTGCCAATTTTACATGGTGTCAAATATATCTGATGATGATTTCCAATCTTGCATGATGTCAAATGACTTTCTTCAAAAGGCATTAAAAAAACAAAAGCAAATTCATTATGTTTCATTCAATTTAATGTAATATATAAGCAGAGTTTTTGAAAAAAATAAGTATAATAAAAATAAGTAACATACTCAATGAAGCTAATATAAAAGATTGGGGGTTAGGTGAAGGTGAATTTTGGAATTAGAATTGTTTTACTAATTCCAAAAACAAATAACTCTAATTCCTAAATCCTTGCAGTTCAATTTTTTCATTTTAGGTATAGTTGTATCGATTCTCCTATCTTTAGAACTGGAATTAGAAATTCATTTAATAGCATATTATGCGATTTTGTACGAACAGCGAACATTCCTAAGAATTTTTATTTTTAATCAAATACATCGAGTATTAAAAAAAAAAAAAAATTAAAAAGTATCCTCATAATTAAACATCTATCAAATACCACCTGTAAACAATCTTAATTCACTATTGCCAAAGTGGTTAAATAATGACGAAAAACATTCGCTTCCGTTGTGTACGGAAATCGGTAGCATGGTGTAATCAAAATTTTAAACCCTGTACGAATTTTGTTTGATGAATAATTCGGGGCTTAAATTTCGAAAAGGCACGAAGAAATGTTCGAATTTTTAATACAGAAATCCCCTCCCGGCTATTTACCTAGTTGCACAGAACTTGGTAAATGGATGAACGGAAACCAAAAAGGAAAAATGTCGGTAGAAACTTGATTAATGCTCGCATGGTGTGCAAAGGGAACTGCAATGAATTATTAATGGACGCCATTAGTGGTATCTCTTCGGGGTAGATGGGGCAAAAGACAGAATTCGAAGCATTTCTTAACTGGGATTGATTGTCTGCCATATTCCTTCTTCTACTTCTTCTTCACGAGTGGAGTTGAGATGTTGAATCTAGATTGCTCTGAGGACGAGATTATTTCCTTGGAATGGTTTTCCGGGGAAAAATGGAATCTCTCGTTGGGTTTGCATGTATTAAGTTTATAAGTTCCGGACTGAATAATAGCGTGACTTGGTGGAAAGATTTATGCTTCTGGGATTTTGGTTCGATAGGTTATTTGGTTGGTACAAAAAGTAGAAAGAGATATAAGTGAAGTTATTATCTCGGCACTATTTTTTTGAGTGACATAAGTATTGCGTGTCAACGTAATATCTTGGGAGTAGGCCATTGTAGAAAGGTTTTTAAATGTCGTAGCCGTTACATGTTTACATGGAACTTTGGAAAATTTCTTTCTGAAGTCAATATTTTTTTTTTTTTTTTACCTGGATATGCTATACTTAATGGATATTCTGTTTTAATGTTATAGAAATGTTTTAAATACTGTGATGCATTTTATAACGATAATGGTTGCTTAGTGCTTGGACTGTATATTTGCGTTTGTTTATATTTCTTTTGTGTTTGACTACTTAATGATTTTTTTTTTTTTTTTTTTTTTAATTTCTAAAAAACTGCATAAGAAGTTTGAAAGTTTTCGGAGCTCTCAAACTGAATTGCAGATTTTTTTATTTAGATAAACACTATTATGCTTTTTTTTTTTTTTTTTAATAAAATAATCATAGTATTTTTTTAGGATTATTGACATAAATAGGAAAAATTTTCAAACAGAAATGTTTTAATTTGAGAAAACGAAAAATTCACGTACAAAGCGATTTATTTTAATTTAAATGGTCTGTTTTTTAAAGAGAGAAAATTAATCAAAAACAATTTAGTTTATTCTAATAAAAATTATTTTGGCTGGTGAATATAATAGAAAATCTCTCTTTGTTAAGAAAGGATTTTCCTAGTTCGTGGCAACTGTTTTTATATAATCTTCTATTAATATGTATGATGAATCTATTAATATGTTGAGAAATTGTTTTACGATGCTTTTAGTACTTAAACATTTTCACTGTATAGGTCCACCTTTGAAGAATTTTCAGTGACAGCTACCCCGCCTATCCTCGTCCAAGTGAGCAAGTCTGAAACACTTCCACCAGGCGGTTCGAATTGATGTGAAACATTCTGCCACAATCTTCAACTAGTCTACTTATCTGTATCAGACTGCCATTCCTACTTCCCTTGCAGATGCAAATGCTTTGCCAAAATCTAAACGTATGATTCCTTCTAAGATCAAAACTAAATACAAAATTACGGAACTAAACTTGACAGAAGAACAACCACTGCTCTCACAAGATTATGGATGAACCGCAGAAAAATATGAAAATTTCTACTGATGGCGTTTAAAAATGGCAAAATGGTGGTAACTGCCCTGATGTCGAGCTTACTCCTTACCATGTCTTTGATTGTCCAGCTGTTGCAGCCGCCATGCATTGACTGGACCATCCCTCCGAACAGGATTTATACTACGAGCTGGCAATCGACATAGCCAATATTATTCGGGAGCACTGCGATATTTGATTTTCTTGTACTCTTCAGGGAATACAACAACAACAACAGTCTACTCATTTTTCAAAGAAGTGGCAATAAAGTATGCTATCTGAAGGAATCAAATTCGAATTAGCTTTCCTGTAACTATACATTCGGTTTTAAATCACGAGTTTGACATGTTAAGAAATATGATGTGATGAGCACGTACACTAACACGTGCGATAACAATTTCTCACACTAAAGTAAATATTTTTAAACTATTATAAGATACATAGACAGAATACGTACAACATTTTGTGTTCACAATGTTCTATCCGGAAGAATCATTAGTATAGGGATTATTAAGTAAATGTATTTTGTGACATGCAGTTTTCAGGTATATCTGAATCGATGGATAGAGTTTTCATACAATCTGAATATATTAGTTGGTTCATATGCATCTGGAACTCATTTATCACACAAAAACTTATCTCGGATGCACTAAATCTTTTGGGCACGCTAGGTGGATATCCATCCAGATTTAAAGATCCAGATTCTAAATGGATATGCATCCAGATCCTGAGTGGATATACATCAAGACTAAAGATCAGATTCTAAGTGGATATATATCGAGATTCAAGAAAATATTTTGTGATATGTACAGTTATATATCAAACTGGCAAATTTGAACAATTTGAAATGTTAGTTAGTTCACATGTATTTGGAATTCATTTTCCCACACAAAAATCCTCTCGAATTACTCTTTACACGCTGTGAATATACATCCAGAACTAAAGATCCAGATTCTAAGTGGATATACATCCAGTTTCTAAGTGAATATACATCCAGATTCTAAGTGAATTTACATCCAGATTCTAAGTTGATATACATCCAGATCTAAAGATCCAGATTCTAAGTAGATATGCATCCAGATTAAGCAAATATATTTTGTGATATGTAGTTTCCAGTTAAATTTCAATCGAAAAAATGGACAGAGATAGTCTGAATATATTAGTTCAATGCATCTGGAACTCATTTTCTATACAAAAACTACTCGTGGATGCACTAACTCTTTTGGACACGCTAAGTGGATATCCATCCAGAACTAAAGATCCAGATTCTAAGTGGAGGTACGTCCCGACTAAAGATCCAGATTCTAAATGGATGTACATCTAGAATTAAAGATCGAGATTATAAGTGGACAGACATCCAGATTCTAAGCGGATATCCATTTAAAGATCCAGATTCTAATATTTCAGACTTAAAGATAAAGATACTAAATGGATATACATTCAGATTTTTGATATGCATCCAGATTCTAAGTGGATATACATCCAGATTAAACAAATATATTTTGTGATATGTAGTTTTCAATTATATTTCAATTGAAACAAATGGACAGAGTTTTTGAATCTGTTATATTAGTTAGTTCATGTGCATCTGGAACTCAGTTTCCACACAAAAACTTCTCTCGGATGCACTTAATCTTTTGGTACATGCTAAGTGGATATGCATCCAGATCTTTCGGCCCATTTGCCTAAATGGCGTGAGCAGGCTCTCTTAAACACACGGCTCGTGGATTGAGAATTGTTGACCCCGTACCAGTCCCTGGAAGACGCGTAATGAGGGGTGACGTCTTCCGGAAAGGGATGGAGATTAAGGGTCTTTTTCCCGAGCAGCGTGCCTCCTCCCCTCCCTCTCTCGTCTCCATGGCAACCGTACACAGCAAAGCGTATGCATTATTCAGGTTTGGGGCCATCGTTCGATTGAGGAAAGATTCTCTCCTGCCTTCCCTCCTGATAGGTGGGTTAATTCTCTTGTCGTTTGGGAGAAGAGTAAAGCCCGTTTTACACGGCATCCGCAAATTGAGGAGATGACCATGGAACAAACTCTCAAGGAGTGCGGGGTGTTCTTGGGCATTAAAGGAATTTCTCGTTCGGTTTTAGTGGAACGCCGCTGCTGTCTTTGTAATCATTTTGTTGGTGAGGTTGCAGTTTTATGATGGCGGAGTTGTGGTAATAAATGGATTTATATGTGTTACAAATTTTGGCTACTGAAACATCCATTATTGAAATAAATGTGAAATAAAAGTTTTGTACATAGATCAACGATGTTAAAATTCTTTGTTCTTCAGCTATGTTGAGCACAAACACATGATAACGCCAGAATCAGAATTAATTTTTTTTTTTTTTTTATACTTGAGTTGCAAAATAAAGATTTATGCATTGTGTACAGTACAATTATATGAATTTTTCGGAATGCAGCTAAGATATTTTTAAAATAGGCTAATTTGTCGATTGTTTTGTAATGAATTGTTAAGTTTAATGCCTTTTAGTTTGATGAACACTTTTAATGGAATAAAATAACTAGAAAATTTAGCATATTTAAGTTAATAACTAACAAACTTCCTGGCACTACAATCCATGGTGGGCCATTGCCGTCTACCTACTGGTTGTTTTCGAGGCTGGAGATGGTTACTTTTTAGAGGGTAGGGTTGCCAGCCTTACGCCCGACAGTCATATTAGATCAGAACCTACAGTTTAAATTGGATTCCGAACTACTACAAACATCCATGACTCGCACCCGAAACCTGTGCCACCGAGCGCCAGAGCGCTAGTTAGTCGGCCATCAGGCCCATTTAAGTTAGCATAAATATGGAACTCTTCTTTAAAATTTACAGATTCGCAATGAATCTATTCTCACAATTCCTGTTCACGATCCTGGTGTCAGTAGCTCTAGAAAAGACCTAGAGCTATCTACGATGCGACGTTTGAGTCCTTCCCACGTCTAAAAGAATTCGTGGAACTCAAAATGACCAAAATTGCTGAATTGCAAATCCGAAGTGTCTATTTGGCTCCTTAAACTTTCATTTATTGCTACACTTTGCAAAACGAACACTAATACTGGCTATCGTAATTTTTGCAAATGACATCTAAATTTATTAAGAAGTTAATGTTTCTATACCTAACGTATTTGTTTTAAATTCTTTAATATTTTTATTTATTTATTTTTCATTAATACACTGACTGCCCGCCGGGAAACGTGTTACGGACTCCTAATTGTACCCGAGTAACTTAACTTAATTTACTTCTTTCTTTTATCTTTTAACTTAATAGCGTAAATTTTTTTTTTTATCTAAATTCACGATGTAATTTCAGTAATGTAAATTTAACTATATTAATGATTATATGGAGATTTTCGGGTATATTTACCCCATTGGTACTGCGAAACAGGTACTTCCGTTTCCGTTTAAAATTTAATTAAAGTTTAATGGGTTCTTTTTAATGTTGTGAAATTCTTTATGGGTGAACAACGGGGATATTGGCATAATAGAGTGGCCATAAATAAGAATTAAACCTCAAGATGCAAAAATCTGAATTAGAGGTGCATATTTTATTTCATTGCACTAAATATGACATACAAAAAGAGAAAATTTAAAAACCGGCTTGCGACCAACTATCGCAAGCATAAATCTCAAAGTTAAGTCAAGTTAAGAGTTAAAGTTATAAAAGAAAATTATATGGGCTTCCTAAAAATTAAATTAGTTAAAAAATAGATCGTTCTCCAATATGGTAAAAATTATCTGAAAAGCTGGGCTTTGGGTCTTATGAGGGCATTAGCATTCTGTTTAAAAAGCGAAGATCTAAAACTTCAAAACGTGATTGCTTTAAGGCGTCAGAAGAAAGCTGTAGGTAAACGTAAGAAGAATTTAAATCCTGAAAATTTACATACAGGAAATGTGAAATTTTTTTAACTTTTTTTATGCACTTAAATTTAAAATAAGAAAGAAAGAAAACAAAAATATTGGTTCAACGAAGAAAAATGAAGCGGCAAATAAAAAAATATTCTGCATATTTTTGTTGCCTTTCTGTACTTTATACGATTGAAAGATTGATATGAATCGTTGTCAGTCCGAGTTGGCAGCGAAGAAAGAATTTCAGCACAATGTGACTTGGAAGAGGATGAAAGCTTTTGGTTCATCCATACGTACTTGAATGTTTTCTTTCCCACTGAGCACGCTGTAGTGCAGAGAAATCAATTTGTCATGTTTTTTGGCAAAGAAAAAAATGAATATTGTGAAGTGTTGAGATTTCCTCTCTTTTCTGTCCCTTTTTATTTATTTATTAAAAATAAACCATTACGGATGCAATTTTGGAATTGAATTTTGAAAGTGTAAAAATGAAAATAAATCATATATTTGAAATGAAACCATATATCCCAAGGTGTATAAAAAAATCTTTTTAATTTACTAAGATAAAATGGATGAAATTTATGTAAAATAGAATAAGAACGTTTATGCCTGCTTTCAGTTTGAATAAACTTATGAAACTTAGATACTTAAAAGCAGACTAAACTTCATAAAAACTTGAAATATGTGAACACAAATCAATATGAACAATTAATATGCTATATATTGATTTTAAACCAATTAAAATTTCTACAATTGCTTCATTCTCAATTTTACAAGAGCAGTAGCTGATTTTCTGTCGACATTTAGTTTTGTAGTTTTATGTTTAGTTTTTATGCATATATATATATGGGACATTTTTTTTTAACAACCTCGAATTGAATCCAAATATTGCAACCAAAACGTTTCATGGAAAAAAAAAGTCAAACAGAACTGAAAAATAATCCCAACCTATCGCGATATTAATTTTTCCCCATCCAAAAACTTGAAAATCGATTTCTCTGAAAAGCCCGCGTGCTCGGCGGAAAAGAAAACATCACAAGTATCCGTGGATGAGCGAACGAACCCTTCATAGCGTTAAAAATCTCCCTTCACCGCCGGCTCGCTCTGACAGCTACTCTCATACCAGATCGCCCGACAACTCCAAAATATGGCGGATTTTTCTTCTTTTTTTCATGTATATATATTCCTCCACTTCATTTGCTGCTTTTTTCCCGCCTCTTTCTGAACTAATATTTTAATTTTTTTTTTTTTCTCCACTCTTCTTTTTCACTTCATAAAACGTTCGAAGGAAATCTAATCTGGAATTCGTACTTTCCTCTTTTTTTTTTTCAATACTTGTGTGGTTCTCCCTGGGCCCTGGATTTATTCGGAAGGATTGGTACAGATTAAATCACGGCCCTCAAGACTTGAGACACGTATTGCCTTATCATGGAAACCCATAAATTGCAACCAGGATGAATGGAGTTCTTAAGGGAATTGGAGAAAGTGACTGGGGACTTGGTGGGATATGTTTCTGTGCGCTCATAATTTTTTTTTTTTTACTGAGAAGCATTACTTTCTGGTACATATTAATAAATTATTACTTTTATTCTTAATATATAAAATAATGTTGTGAAATTTAATTTAAAAAGCTTACATTTTAACTCCTTTTTTCATAAACCGGAGAGAAATTAATTTTGGATGTTTTAGCTTATATCATTATGCTACAACACCACACCACATCACTGTGCCTAGAGCTGAGTTGCCCCTTTACTGTTTGGGAACGATGTGGGTGAGAAGAAGTCTGATTGGGCTCTATGATGCTCTCTACAATCATAGGAGACCGGGACTTACGGCTTAAACTGGATACCGAACCACTACAAACATGCATGGCATCCCCGGACTCGAACCAGAAACTTGCGAAACCAAGAACTAGGCCACTCGACCGTCAGGCTCGGCTCTCCCGAATAATATTGGCTATGCTGATTGTCAGCTAGGAGTATAAATCTAATTATAAGTATATTTTGGTGGTGCTTCATCCTCAATGTTGTGAGAGTAATAAATGTTCTCCTGTCGATATTTAGTTCTGTAATTTGGTGAATAGTATATATATGTATATATTGGGAGAGTACGACATTTCTTTAACATCCTTAATTTGAATACCAATATTGCAGCCAAAACGTTTCATGTCAAAGGTCAAACAGAACTGAAAAATAATCCCAACCTATCGCGATATTAATTTTTTCCCCCGTTAAAAACTTGAAAATCGATTTCTTTGCAAAGCCCGCGTGCTCGGCGGAAAAGAAAACATCACAAAGTGTCCGTGGATGAAGGTACGAATCCTTCATAATGTTAAAATTCTCCCTTGGCCGCCGGCTCGCTCTGACAGCCACTCTCATACCAGATCGCCCGACAACTCCAAAATATGGCGGATTTTTCTTCCTTTTTCATGTATACACATTCCTCCACTTCATTTGCTAGGTTTTTTTTTTCCCGTCTCTTTTCGAGACCTAATATTTTAAATTTGTTTTTTTTTCACTTCATAAAACGTTCGAGGAAAATCTAATCTGGAATTCGTACTTTTTTTTAATACTTTTTGTGGTTCTCCCTGGGCCCTTGATTTATTCGGAAGTATTGGTAGATTAAATCGCTGCTCTCAAGACTTGAGACACGTATTGCCTTATCACGGAAACCCGTATATTGCAACGAGGATGAATAGCGCTGTTAAGGGAATTGGAGAAAGTGACTGGGGACTTGGTGGGATATGTTTCTGTGCGCTGATAATTTTATTATATTTTTAATTGAGAATCATTACTTTCTAGTAGATATTTATAAATCATAACTTTTTTTCTTAATTGTTAAAAAAAATGTTGTAAAGATTTAATGTAAAAACGTCAAATTAGTACTTTTTCATAAACCTTTTTGTTCTAATACAGCTGGCAAACACTTAAACACTTGTCTTTGGTGCCTTAAGGCAAGCACTGCATCGACGTTACTCCCATAGCACTACCCGGGAGGTGCGTGTAGTTGGAAGATAAGCTACGGACGCGGAGTAACAATACACCCGTCATGCTCTACGATCATGTAAGACCGGAACTTATGGTTTAAAGTGGATTCCGAACCACTACAAACATTCATTGCACCACCCCTACTCGAGAGCGAAACCTATGGTACCGAGCGGCAGAGCTTTAGCCATTTGGCCATCGGTCCTCGGCTATAATATTGGCTATGTTGATTGCAGACTCGGAGCATCAATCCTCTTCACAGGGATGGTCCAGACAATGTATGACGGCTGCAACAGCTGGACTATCAAAGACAGGATGATTAGTAAACTCGACATCAGGCCAGTTGCCACATTTTTGGTATTTTTTAACGCCATCAGCAGAAAATTTCATATTTTTGAAGTGGTTCCTCCTTAATTTTCTGAGAGTAATAGCTGTTTTTTTTTTGTCGACGTTGAGTTCTGTAATTTTGTATTTAGTTCTAATATATAGATATATTTTGAAAGTGGGAAATTTTTTTCTTTTTTAACATCCAATATTGCAACCAAAACATTTCATGTCAAAAAGTCAAACAGAACTGAAAAATAATCCCAACATGTCGCGATATTAATTTTTTCCTCGTCCAAAACTTGAAAATCGATTTTTCTGCAAAGCCTGCGTCCTCTACGGAGAAGAAAACATCACAAGTATCCGTGGATGAGCGAACCATTCATGATGTTAAAAATCTCCCTTCGCCGCCGGCTCGCTCTGACAGCCACTCTCATACCAGATCGGCCAACGACTCCGAAATATGGCGGATTTTTTACTTTCTTTCATGTATATACCTTCCTCCACTTCATTTGCTAGTTCTTTTCCCGTCTCTTTCGTGAACTAATATTTTAATATTTTTTTTTTCCACTCTTCTTTTTCACTTCGTAAAAGCGTTCGAGGAAAATCTAATCTGGAATTCGTACTTTCCTTCTTTTTAATACTTTTTGTGGTTCTCCCTGGGCCATCAATTTATTCGGAAGGATTGGTTAGATTAAATCGAGGCTCTCACGACTTGAGACATGTATTGCCTTATCATGGAGACCCGTATATTGCAACAAGGATAAATGGACCTGTTAACGGAATTGGAGAAAGTGACTGGGGAGTTGGTGGGATATGTTTCTGTGCGCTGATCATTTTTTTACTGGAAGTATTACATAAATTACAGATATTAATAAATTATTACTTTTATTCTTAATTGTTAAAAAAAAAAAAATGTTGTAAAGATTTAATGTAAAAAGCTTAAATTTTTACTCTTTTTTTCAGAAACCCCAAAGAAATATATTTGTGAATGAATTTTTAATGTTTTATCTTATCTCATTATAATAAAGAGCTCCTGAAATTCCATGATAATGTGTAGTACTTTTATTAGTTATATTAATTATGAATAATCCAATTAGGATAAAGTAATCGGTGAAAGCTTTATGTGAGTTTTATCTGTGATAAATTATGTTGGTTGTGGCAATTCGAGTCACGGGTGTTTAATAATCCCTACAAGAGGGAAAATATTACAAGTTTCTTCCCTATCTGATGAGGGAATTTCATCAGATTTAATTTGAATTAATTGAGGCAAGGCCTGTTTTGGACCTGATGGCCGACTGAATAGCGCTCGGTGCCACAAGTTTCGAGTTCGAACCTCGGCGGTGGCATGGATGATTGCAGTGGTTCGCAATCCACTTTAAACCGTAGGTCTCTGTCTAATATAACTGTAGGGCGTAGGGCTGATAAGCCTTATATATATATATATATATTTAGAGATATATACACTGAAGTGACAAAAGTCATGGGATAGCAATATGCAAATTTTCAGATGGCAGTAGCATCTCGTAGAACAGGTATAAATGCGCAGTGCTTTCGCAGAGCTGTCATTTCTGTTCAAGTTATTCATGTGAAAGGTTTTGACGTGATGATGACCGCACGACGGGAATTAACAGACTTCGAACGCGGAATGTTAGTTGAGCTTAACGCATGGGTCATGCCATTTCGGAAATCGTTCGAAGAAAATTTAATCTGGAATTCCCAGATCCACTTTGTTAATACTTTTGCCGGTATGAAATTTCAGGCATAACATCCCACCATGGATAGCGCAGTGGTCGACCGCCTGCACTTAACGACCGAGACCGGCGACGTCTGCTTAAAGAGTCGTAATTGCAACGCAACACTGCGTCAAATAACCCAGAAATCAATGTGGGACGTACAAGGGACTTGTCTGTTAGAACTGTGCGCTGATAATTTTTTTCTTGGGCTATTCCAGCAGAAGATACTAGTGCCTTTACTGACAGAACGACATTCTTGCTTTATCGTGGGCACGTGAGCATATCGGTTGGTCCCTAGATGAATGGAAAACCGTGGCGTGGTTTGAGTCACGATTTCAGTTCATAAAAGCTGATGGTAGGGCTCTGTGTGGGCGCAGACCCCACGAAGCCATGGACCCAAACTTCAGGCACTGTTCAAGCTGGTGGTGGCTCCGTAATGGTGTGGGCTGTTTTTCATGGCATGGACTTGGTCCCGGTTTAATTAGGTGCAAACTGGACCGAAAATGACTGGAAATGCTTATGTTCAAACTACTAAAGATCACTTGCAGCCATTCATGGACTTCATTTAAATTCATATTTAAAATGACAATTTTAATATATTTGCCTCTAAGAATTCGCGATTGTTTTGAAGAACATTCTGGATAATTCAACGAATGATCTGTGTATGTTACCTAGATCGCCCGACATGAATCCCATCGAGCATTTATAGGACATCATCGAGGGTGTCTGTTCGTGCCCAAAATTCTGCACCATCAATTTTCTCAAATTATGGATCTATCGAGACACCTACTGGCACAATATTCCTGCAGAAGACTTCCAACGAGGGATGAGTCCATGACACGTCGAGTTGCTGCACTTCGCCGGGCGAAAAGGGCCGACAAGATATTAAGAGGTATCCCATGACTTTTGTCACTTCAGTGTATATATATTTCTCTAAAGTACTGAAATCAGTTATTTATGGGGTTATTTAGGTAATATGCAGATTAACTAGGGTGATCGTTCTCAAATTACCTAGGTAATCTGCATATTGCGTACTAAGTTAAAGTGAAAATTAGATTTTTGCTGGAACAACAGCAACGTTTCTGTACCCTTAAATTAACATAATGTTATTTATTTAACGTTCGTTTATTAAAACGTTCGAAGAAAATTTAATCTGGAATTTAATCTGTGGTTCTCCTGCGGAATATTGATTTATTCGGAAGGATTGGTATAGATTAAATCGCGGCTGGTCAAGGATTTTGAGACACGTATTGCTTTATCATGAGACCCGCATAATGCAACGATGGGATGAATGGCCCTGTTAAGGGAATTGGAGAAATTGACTGGGGACTTGTCCAGATATGTTTTCTGTGCGCTGTAAATTTTTTTTTTTATTAGGAGCATTGTTTCTGGCGGATATTAATAAATTACTAAGATACGTTTTTTCTTAATCGTTATAAAATAGGCTTAGTTTATTTGTCTCATAAAGACAATTAGCGGCCTGGGGGCCAATTGGCTAGCAGCTCTGGCCTTTGGAGCCACCACCAGTTTGAACAGTGCCTTGCTGATCAGTTTGGGGCATGGACGTTTGTGGGGTTTCGAATACACGTTAAACTGTAGGTCCCGCTCTTATCAGCCCAAATCGTGACAAAATGAACCAGGCCACGGTTTTCCAACCATCTAAAGACAATTATATGCTCATGCCTAATTTAAATTCGTTCTGTAAAATAAATTTTAATATATTTGTCTCTAAGAATAATAGTTTTGAAGTTCATAAAACCTCATATAAATCAGAATTGATTTATGTGTTATTTGACGCAGTGTTGCTTGTCAGAAATCAGGACTCTTTGAATTATCGCCGGTCTCGGTCGTTAACTGCAGGTGGTCTGTTCAAGTGCGCTGTCCATGGTGTCATGTTTTTCAAATTTTCTAGATAATCTCGGCACCCTCTTGACTACTAGTGGATCTGGGAATGTTGAATTCCCTAGGGATTTCCAGAAATGGCATGACCCATGCGTCAGCTCCAAGGCACGATTCCGCGTTCAAAGTCTGTTCGACATTCCGTCGTGCAGTCATCATCACGTCAAAACCTCTTTTTTTGAATAACGCTGAACAGAAATGAAAATTTCAAAGCACTGTGCATTTATACCTGTTCTAATCTTGATGAGAGTATTTGCTGTTTTTATGTCGATATTGAGTTCTGAATTTGTTACTTAGTTTTAATATATATATATATATATATATATATATTGGGAGAGTATGACATTTTTTTAACATCCTCAAATTAAATCCCAATATTGCAGCCAAAACATTTCATGTCAAAAGTCAAACAGAACTAAAAATAATCCCAGCATATCAAGATATTAATTTTTTCCCCGTCCAAAAACTTGAAAATCGATTTCCCTGCAAAGCCCGTGTGCTCGGCGGAAAAGAAAACATCACAAGTATCCGTGGATGAACGAACTCTTCATAACGTTAAAAATCTCCCTTCGCCGCCGGCTCGCTCTGACAGCTACTCTCATACCAGATCGCCCGACAACTCCAAAATATGGCGGATATATTTTTTTCTTTCATGTAGTATATACATTCCTCCACTTCATTTACTAGTTTTTTTTTTCCTTCTCTTGCGTGAACTAATATTTTAATTTTGTTTTTCCCACTATACTTTTTCACTTCATGAAACGTTCGAAAAAAATCTAATCTGGAATCCGTACTTTCCTTTTAATACTTTTTCGGTTCTCCCTGGTCCCTGCGATTTATTCGGAAGGATTGGTTAGATTAAATCGAGACTCTCAAGACTTGAGACACGTATTGCCTTATCATGGAAAAACCCGTATATTGCAACGTGGATGAATGGCCCTGTTAAGGGAATTGGAGAAAGTGACTGGGGAATTGGTGGGATATGTTTCTGTGCGATCATAATTTTTTTTTTTTTTACTGAGAAGCATTACTTTCTGGTACATATTAATAAATTTTACTTTTATTCTTTCCGTGCGCTGATAATTTTTTTACTAGAAGCATTACTTTCTGGTATATATTAATAAATTATTAAAAATAAAAAAATTGTTAAAAATAAAATGTTGCTTAAATCAAGCTTCTTAAATTAATTAAGCTTGAATTATTATTTATTTTGCTTAAATTTATGAAGCTTATATTTATTACTTATTATATTCATTAAGCTTATATTTATTATAATTTATTATTAAATTTTCTATACTATGTATAATTTTTAATTTATTAAATATTTATTATATAATAATAAATTTATTTATTAAGCTTAAATTAATTAAAATTAAACTTCAAATTTATTTAAACTTAATTTTCATTTTTTAAGCTTAAATTTTTACTCCTTTTCCATAAACCTCAAACAAAATTTACTTGTGAATGAATTTTGGATGTTTTATCTCATCTCATTGTAGTAAAGAGCCCATGATAATGTGTAGGACCTTTTATTAATTATATTAATTATTAATAATCCAATTAGGATAAAGTAGACCGTGAAAGGTTAATGTGTGTTTCATCTCAGATAAATTATGTTGCTGGTGGCAACTCCAGCCACGGACTCTTGATAATCCCTACAAGAGGGAAAACTTAAAGCTATCTTCCCTATTCGGTGGGCAAAATACATATTGGAATTGGATGAGGCAAGACCTCATTTGGACCTGATGGGTACTAGCTCTCGGTGCCTCAGGTTTCGGGTTCGAGTTTCGTCGAGGCCATGGATGTTTGCAGTGGTTCGGAATCCACTTTTAAACCGTAGGTCCCTTTCTAATAGGACTATAGAGCGTTGGGCTGACAAGCCTACCCCGTAAAAAAAAAAAAAAACATTTCCTGTCTCGAAATCTGCCAGTTGGCAGACGGCCACCATGGTGTGTTCCACCAATGAAAATTCGGTTCTGTTCTACGGTCGTTTTTTGCACACTTTGGGCTAATTAGACCGGGACCTATAGTTTAACGTGGATTCCGAACCCCATGCCACCACCGGATTCGAACCTGAAGCCTGTGTTACCAAAGACTAGAGCGCCTACTGGCACAATTCGAGACAGGAGATGTTCACTTTTCACAGGGTAAGGTTTGTCAGCCCTACCCCAAACGCTCTATATAGATTCTATAGAACGCTCTATATAGATTGTGACCTTAAGCGGATTCGGAACCACTACAAACATCCATGAAACCGCAGGGACTCGAACTCGAAACCTGTGGCACCGAGCGCCACAGCGTTAGTCACTCGGTCACTAGCCGCCTTAAAATTGTAAAGAATTACTTATTATACAAAAACTGTAGTTCTGCGTACTGTTAAAATGTGTTAACTGTATGTAGTAAAACTGCGCAAAAAAAATGATCGTAGAGTGACAGACCATAGTATATTAGAAGATCAATTTCCAGATTATTAGTTAGTTATAGTTAGTGACAAAATCCATCTTTTTAACTGGCGTCAGATAAATTAATCCTTTACTATTTTTTTATTCTGTTTGCTCTTAATAAAGGGGAACGAATCAAAAAAAAAAAAAAAAAAATCATAAATCCACCAAAACATCTTTCATGATGATGAACGTCCCATGCTCGAATCTGCCATTTTGATTCGTTTTTTATCCAATAGGGTTGTGGACTTAATGGATTCGACTAGCATAGGGGAGGGGGGAGATTGGATCACGGATGATGAGAGTGTAAGAAATCCGGAAAGATTTTCCACGAATGGTTGATAAAAACGATGGGACGATCGAAAAGGTTTTTTTTCTCCCCTCACTCTCACCTTTTTTTTTTTTTTTTTTTTTTTTTTTTTTCAACCCTTGTCTAAAAATAAAAGGATGGGAAAATCTGGATGAAAGAAGATATAAATAAAAAAAAAAAAAGATGAAAGAGCTGCGAAAGGAAAAAAAAAGATAAAATCGGCGGTTGGATTATAAGCCTAAAAGAAGTGGGGGAAAAAAGGTGAAGGGGCGTGCATGTGTTAAAGATTTCGTAAGTGTTCCATCCCCCTTTTTTTTTTATCGTCTGATATCATCCGGGATAATCCGATGAGAAGAATTAAAGGCAGAGCGTTCGCTTTCACATGTGTAGTGGCATTTTTCATGCCTATGCCGTTGCCAGTTAGAGCTCATAAATCCCTGGATAAAGAGCAGGGAGATTCTTTTTTTTTTTTTTTTTTTTTTTTTTTTATGTGTGATGCATCTACCAAACAGGCCGGTTGCCTGTAGGAGTTGTGGCTTTTTGATATAATAAAGAGGTACCTCTATTTTAACGTATTTTTCAAATTTGATAAGAAAATCCTCAGTTTTTCACTAACATATGTAATAGTGAACATATGCTTCGGAGGATATTCTTCTTCTTCTTCTTCATTGGCGCAACAGCCCCTTGGTGGACCAAAGTTCTCTGCCTACTGGCAGATTTGGAGACAGAGGGTATTTTCATTTTTTACGGAGTAGGGCTTTGCCTTATACTTAATACTCTTAAGTCATATTAAACCAGTTTAAAATGGATTTCAAACCACTCCAGGAAAAAGTGGATTACAAACGCATCCAATAACATCCAATGCACCTCCAGGCCTCGAACCCGAAACCTGTGGCATTGAGCACCAGAGCACTAATCATCCGGCCGTAATTTATTTAAAAACAAATTATTTGTCAGATAATCGAGCTGAATATCAATCATAATAAATTTCAACTAGATACATATGACCGACCTCTGGACCGATTGCAATTCATACATTCAAATAGTCTACAAAAAGCAACGATATTTCTTCTTCTCCATTGGTGCTAAATACTGGCATTTTCCGAAACATGAGATGGTTTCTTTTTGCGGAGTAGGTTTGATTCAGCATAGTCATCTGCACACACTATGCAGTCATATTAGACCGAGTCCCATGGTTTAAAGTGGATCCCGAACCACTACAAACATCCATTACACCGCCGGAACTCGAACCCAAACTCTACACCGAGCGCCAATGCATTAGTCACTCGGCCAGCAGACCCCTTTGCAGCATATTATCTGACATATTTTTCACCTTTTATTAAATTGAATAATGGATGTAAGTAAAAGTCTGTTGGTTAAAACGAAATCCATCCTTTAGAAACGGAATTCAATCCAAATCAAACCATAAACATGCAAAACACCTAAAGGAATAAGACATTATATATGAGAATTCTGATAATTTAAGGTACAGTTAAATAAGTGATTTAAACAACAGATAAGCAAGTTAAATAAGTAATTTCATTTTTTACGATGATGCGCATTTTTTTTTTTTTTTTTTTTTTTTATCAATGATTATAAATATCAGTAGCCTGATGGCCCAGTGGTTTCGGGTTCAGCAGTTCCGGTGGTACCACCGCTGTTTGTAGTGGTGCAGAATCCACTTTAAACGGTAGGTACCGATCTAATAGGGCTGTAGAGCGTTGGGCATTGGGTTGACAACCCTACCAAAAACATCTCCTGTCACAAAATCTGCCAGTTTGCAGACGGCCTTGGCCCACCATGGGGCTCTTGGACCATTGAAGAAGATTATAAATCATTTTTTGCATAGATGCTTTTCTATCATAACTTATTTACTTTACATATATACTAAAATGTTTTTTATGGAATTTTCTATGCGCATTTAAAAATATATTTGAGTAGATACTTAAATGTAACAGTACAGTAATCAGAAATGTGATGTCATAATTATAGTCAGACTGAGCCTTCTATTTAACTGCAACTGAATGCATGTGATTTATATGCTCATTTATACTGTTTGTGCAGTCACTTAAGATGATTGATGAATTAGAATAATTAAATTAGAATGATTAATGAATGCATGATATTAACGATTCGAATCTGCTTTCAGTATTCAAGATGCATTTTTCTCCATCAATCATTTTAAGTATTCACCTTTATATCTATTATATCAATATATTATTTAATTTTTTTTCATTATTAATTTCACTATTCTTTCATATCGCAGTCTAAATTCATTAATGAAATTACGAGTTACGAAAAATGAATGGGTCCGTTTCTCTAGAATAACAATAAATAACAACAAACATTTTTAAATGACAGGAAATACTAATAAAGAGATGCAATAGAAATGAAATATCGAAAACTTATATCAATTACCAAACTGATAATTTTTTGAAGCTCTTTTATGCTGCCACGTTCTCTCCATTCTCCATCAAGCAATCTTTTGTTTTTAAAATATGTCGTTTTTAACATTTCAATCGTTTCAGCTTTTGAGTTCCGTAAATGCTTTTGCATGCATGGTAAAAATGATATTAACCAAATTTTATTAGGGTGATACATTCTTTTCATTATTTATACCTCTTTGTCCTTCAAAATGACTTTGGTGAAAAGATATCAACCTTAATATTTTTCATGGCAATGATAACTTGCCGAACAAAGATAAATATAGCGATAGAGTAATACAGTGGACGCTATTCGAATTGCGACTATTTTCTTAATATGCATATCCAATCATTTATTGTATTTGTCATGTTTCATTAACAATCAAACAAAGAACCATTTTAAATCTAATCTATCTAATTAATTAATAAAACCTTTTATAATATATATAACCATAAAATAAAAAAAGACCTTTTTAAAGTTATATAAAACGAATCCCCTTTACTTTATTCCCGAAACAGTAGAATGCGTGACCCAATTCCTGTCGAATAATTTCATATTAAAAGCTCTTTTATGCTACCACGTTCTCTCCATCTCCATCAAGCAATCTTTGTTTTTAAAATCTTCTTTTTGACTTTTCAGTCTGGTGTGTTTTAACTTTTGTGTTTCGTCAATACTTTTCCATGCATGGTAAAATGATATCAACCAAATTTTCATTTGGGTGATACGTTCTTTTCATTCTTCACGTTCTTTCCTCTTTGTCCTTCAAAACGATTTTGGAGAAGTGATATCAACCTTTAATATTTTTACAGGCAATGATAACTTGCCGAACAAAGAGGATGAACGATAAATATTGCGATAGAGTAATACAGTGGACATTATTCGAATTGCGACTATTTTTTTTTAATAAACATATCTAATCATTTATTGTATTTCTCTTGACTCATTGACAATTTTTAATCTATCTAATTAATTAATCGAACCTTTTTAATATATACTTAACTACGTCAATACTTTTCAAAAAACAAAAAAACGTTCCTTTTCATTCTTTAAAAAAACAAAAAAGAGGAGACCTTTTAAAGTTATATATTAAACCAATTCCCCTTTACTTTATTCCCGAAACAGTAGAATTCGTGACCCAATTCTGTCGAATAATTTTGTGGGGTGTAGGGGGTAGAGTTAGCGATGAAAAAGGCACAAAAGTCGGGAATGGGATGGCAGCCTTTCATTTCTCGTCTGATGCGAACCATTTAGAGAGAGAGGAGAGAGGCTCTCGAATCGCAAAGCACTCGATACTTGAGGAGAGGCGTTCATTCATTAAGTGGCTGCGTCATTCGGAACAAAACCCGACTCTTTCAATTAACCCGTTTTAATTAATCACGGGCATCGATTGGGAAAGAAGGGGTCTCTTTTGCGGTCCCCGGGATTGCCGAAATGATGCTGCCACACAAAAGGGACGACGGAGTTGATGGAGTGCTGCTCTCTGTTTGGCAGTGAGGACGTTTGAGATAGAGTGCCCCCTTATTGATAGTCGACTTGCTCATAGTTAGTTGGATTAATGATTAAATAGCGGACTGTCTGAATAATCAGAAAGCAGTTGGTGTTTTAACAAAAAAAGTCCTGTCGGTTTTCTACTGTTTTTCTAATTGAAATAAAACCGGTATAGTCATCTTATTTTTCAATGCTAACTTCCCAATCAACTGCTTCGATGTCTGGCCAATGGCCCATTGGATAGATATCTGGGCCTTCGGTGCCACAGGCTTCATGTTCGAACTCAGGTTTTGGTACCACAGGTTCAGGTTTCAGGTTTTTAACAAAAGTTCTATCAGTTTTTCTTTTTATTTTTCAAATTGAAATAAAAACTAACCAATCATCGCCATAGTCACCTTATTTTCAATGCTAACTTCCCAATCGACTGGTCGTGTGTGGCGACCTGATGGTCAATTGCTAGGACTCTGGTCATTCGTGCTTCTGTCTCGAATCCTGGCTGTGGCTTGGATGTTTGTGAGTGGTTTGGAATCTACGTTAAACTGTAGATCCCGGTCTAATTAGCCAGGCCCAGTGACAACGTGCGCAGATAGCGTGCAGGAAGACGAAGTTTCGAATCCGTTGACAGCATTGTTGTAGTCGTCGCTGCTTTCAGAAACGAGGAGACTCAATGGCAATTGTGGCATTGTGTAAAACCTTCTCGCACGATAGGAGTTGCCTGGTGGGGATTTCTGGTTTTCTCCCATACGACATACAAATGTGAGGTAGTTCCCAATAAGTCCCCCTCATCACACGTAGGTGGTAATTTGTATATGTTATAAATCAAATGCATTATCCTACTCACAACTACTGTTGGTGGGTTGTTCGTCGTATATACGTGACCCACCGATATTTCACCTCGTATTTCTAGGTCGTAGGAGGCTGCATAGCCCTAGGTGTGGGGGAGAATGAATGAAAAGAAAAGCATCTATTTGGAATTTCCAGCAATTAAGTTTTCCAAATTGAATAGCATATTTTAACTATCACGATACAATTAAGTGTAATTTTTATAAATAAAAAAATAAAGCGTTATTAAATTTTTAAATAATACATCTTATTATTATTTTGCTATATTTTCATACTCATATACAGGTGACATTATTTTTGCATTTAATTAACGGCATCTGAGATAAATTATTTGGCAATCAATAAAATGCGAAGCAGAGGAACAACACGATAAAAAATGAGTAACGAAAAGATTTCACCCTAAAATGCTAATATTAAAATATAACATCTAACAATTCAATGAACAATCAACATAACATCTAATAATTCAATGAACAAGCAACATAACATCTAACAATTCAATGAACAATCAACATAACATCTAACAATTCAATGAACAATCAACATAACATCTAACAATTCAATGAACAAGCAACATAACATCTAATCATTACACTATGAATGAGAATTTTATATATTTATAGTTTGTTTACTATACTATACTAACAATAATTATATAAAATTTCCATTCGTAGTGTAATAGTAAGAGAAAAATGAAAGAGAAAATTCCAAGAATTCTTTGAAGTAAATAAAATGATTAATCTAACTGTTTGTGATTTAATCATTTTATTTAACTCAAACAAACAGTCTGTTTGAACTGTGCCTGAACTGAACATTTTTCTAATATTTATATTTGAAATTTTTATGACACAGTGTCGATAGCCATTTAGTTCATAAAAGGATATCGCCCATCATCACTAAGCGTCAAAATAAAAAGACAACAACAAGTTCAAAGGTTTGAGAACAATGGAGTGAAAACGCTAAAAGTTCTCTGAAAGAAAAATCGTTTGATTTGCAGAGTGCACTACCCCATTCCCCCACCCCCAGAGGGAAGCCGGAGATCTTAGCTTTTAGATGCGGAAGCATTAAGAGCATTATTGAAGATTTGTCACTTTTTCCTGCTTTTTGTTGGGCCTCATTGACTCGATACTGTAGCGCCATCTACAATCAAGATGGAGTACTAACTGAAGAGGATCATTTTCATTACCTATCTAATTTACTTAATCATCATGAGGTTTTTCCACATTTATTAAACTAAAAGAGATTTAAATGATACCTTTATTAAATATACGATATGTGTAATCGTATATTTATCTATGCATACTGCGTAATGATTAAATTGTTTTTAATTATTTTAAATGTCGCGTTTTAATTTGAACGGTGTGTTTTAATTTATTTTAACATCAGAACCTCATATTTCACAAATGAATCCTTAATTGCACGAATGCTATTATAAAATATTATCAATTTAATATCTAAAAAAATTGAGAATAAATATGGATTTAAATGAACATAAAATCAACTGTTTCCCATTATTTAAAATGTCATCTAGATTTTTATTTCGTTTACAAAATTTGTTAAATATCATATTTGTTATATTTCAATGTGTAAAAAATATTTTTTATTGCTTAAAATTTAAATTGTAAACAATCACAGAAAGAAAATATAGTGCAAGTTTTCAGTTAAATTATATCATCATCATCAGAGCAACAGGCCCATGGTGGGCCAAGGCCATCTGCCTACTGTCAGATTTCGAGACAAGTGATGTTTTTCTTTTACGGGTTAGCGTTGTCATCCCTATGCCCAACGATCTGCAATCATATTAGACCGGGACCTACGGTTTAAAGAGAATTCCGAACCACTGCAAACATCCATGGCACCGCCGGAAATCGAACCCGAAATCTGTGACACGGAGCGCCAGTCACTCATCCATCAGACCCCATTAAATTATATACATATATATAATTATTGTGAGTGATAATTTTCCTAGGTCATGATAAACTCACCAAATAAAAAATGCATTGAATTTTTGTGTATGAATAGTTATTGAAAGTTATTTTATTCTGACCTTATATCCATCCGATTGACTCTACGCTGTGGTCTTTGGTAAAATAGGTTTCGGGTTCGAATCCCGGCGGTGTCATGAATGTTTGTAGCGGTTCGGAATCCACTTTAAACCGTAGGCCCTGTTCTGTTTGCACTCGTGTGCACAAGATGATCGTGGAACGACAAATCAAACCTTTCATTGAAATCACATGGGTTCATGGACTTGTTCTAGATATTACTATCGACCAAGTGGGATAAGAAAGAACAACATTATGATATTAATAATAATAAATAACCTCTTAATACTATTTTATCAAAAAACAATCCATCCCTTTCCAGACAAAATAGCAGAGTACAGCCCAGTTGATAAAGCCCTATTATACTATAAAACGGACGAATTTCGTATTCGAGAGTATGATTATGTGCTTATTTGTAGGACCCAAAATAGTCGCGATATGATATTCAATAAAAATAAGAGATATTCCCGGCTGCAAAAAAATACCATCAATTTGCCAGGACAGTGAGATCGGGCCATGTTTAGAAGTATCATAAGTCATGATAACAATGAAATTTTAATGCAGGGAGTCCTAATGACTTGAAACGGGACTTCAGTCTTCGAGGTAACAAGGTTTTTCTAGTCCGCTTTATCTTCCTTTTGTGTATATTTTTACTCTAGGACGTGCTTAAAAGTACTCGGTGCCGACTCTTGGAGCATTTCCAAAAACTCCCCCTTCCTTCTCCGTTTCAGTATTTTTTTTCGTTTCTTTTATTTTAAACCCTGCCAAAAAAAAAAGGGACACATGAGTTGAATTATAAGTTTGTCAGAATAAGAAACGTGTAATAAAATTACCGATATGAAATTATTCCTTCCTTGAATAGAGCGTTATCCATTTATTTAAATAATTACTCAAATTGAGACATGGAATTAAAGCATATATAAATTTTTCTTCGTTGATGCAACAGCCCCATGGTAGGTCAAGGCCAATTTAAGATAAAGTTAGATACAAGGCTGTTTATTTTAACGGGCATAAAAACTAGTCCAGTGTTAAATTACTACACGAATTACTTGAAGAATGAAAGTTTAACACAGGAAAAAAAGTGATTTAGTTTGTTGTTTGGTTAGAGTTTATACTTATTATACCCATAACTAACTCCCTGGCATTACAGCCCATGGTGAGCCAAGGCTGTGTGCCTACTAGCAGGTATCAAGGCAGTTTTTTGTTGCGGTTTTGTCGCTCTATTATCTTTTTTTTTTCACACTTTAAGCTAATTAGACCGGCACTTACTGCTTAACGTGGATTCCGAACCACTCACAAACATCTAGGCAGCCGCCAGGATTCGAACCTGTAACTGTAGTACCAAAGGCCAGAGCGCTTGCCAATTGTCCATCAGATAGTATCTGGTTTCTTTTTACAGGGTAAAGTTGCCAGCACTACGTCTGAGACCTGCGGTTTAAAGTGGATTCCCATCCACTCACAAACATCCATGCCAGCTCCAGGATTCGAACCTGTAGCCTATGGTACCAATGGCCAAAATGCTATCCAATTGGCTATCATGCCGCTATGAGACAGGAGACGGTTTCTTTTTACAGGGTAGGGTTAACCAACCCAACGCTCTATTGTCATTAGAACGAAACCTACGGTTTAAAATGGATTCCGAGCCACTACAAACATCCATGGCACCGCCTGGAATTCGAACCTGAATCCTGTGGTACCGAGCTGAGATATATATTGATTTCTGCTGTTCATCCTTTCACGTTAACGTTTATCTAATGATTTTTCAGTTTCGGATCTGCCTTCCTGCTTTTATAAAAAATAAATAAATAAATTGATAGAAGTAACCAAGATGTACATAAAATTTTATGTATAGCACATTTTGTAATGTTATGCAAACTGATTGTATGCCTGAAAAGTCCCAGGTACAATTTCTTTTTGATTTATTATTTTTCCTGTAGTTTTATCATATACATATCCTTGAGTATGGATTTTTAACTTTTTTCGCAAGTGACAAACTCTACCGAATCTGATCCAGAACCACGACCTTCGCAAAACTAATGACTTTCCGCTGTAGATACTGTTGATTAATTTTTCGGACACGAATGAGAATTTCCGAAATAGAACTCCGTGTACCATTAATACTTAATCGGCCCTACGGCGCGCCTTTATCGTCCGATCGCCGATTATTAAAGCCCGAAATAGCCGTGGACGCGACGGAAAAAAGGATTAGCACCACGTGTGATGAAGTACTCCGTATCTCGACCGTGGGATTAGAACTTTTATCGCATAAAATCACGCGATTAATTTAATTTTTGCTTCATATGTGCATGTTAATGCTGTACATGTGGTTATGCTAAATCTGATTAAACATTATCAAGATTGTTAGTGACGTATAAAGTAAAATCAATTACAAAAATTTTACATTTTAGGATCTATTTTTTACATATTCCATATAATATATATGCTGTTCGTTTTAACTGTTGATATTAAAAATATTTTTAATTACAGATGGGAAATAAAGCATATATATACAGGGTAATTTAATTAAAGTCCCACTTTCAAAATGCTGTAAAAAAGAATCACTCTTCACAATGAGTTTAAATTTGAACTGAAGATACTTGAAGAAGGGGGAGACGGTATGGTATCAAAAACAGTTCCGCCAATTTTTCCCATCCAATTTGGTATGCCCTTGCTGTGGTGGATGGGCTTTCCACTCACAGTGTCACAACTGTTGAATGACTTGGAAGTCATTTTTTTTTTTCGTCAAAAACCGAAACAATCAAGCACATTAAACACTACAGTTGGTTTTATGTGCAACTTATGAGAAATACGTTGTAATTTCTGATTCAAAATATCACTGGCAGCCGAGTTCACTTGTTAAGTCGAAGAAGAAACTTCGAGGGGACTCGATGGCGATTGGGATGTTCAGCCTCTTGCCTCGTGAGTCGGACTAGCTGGTGGGAGTTTTCCGGGTTTTTTTTCATACTATACACAAATTCGGAGTAGTTTCCCTAAAAAGTCCTCGCGGAAGGCGCTCCTTCAGCGTCACGGAGCCAAGTCAAACTTCTACCTACGGGTGCTCCCTCAAAACAGAATCTGTCCCCCTCCTTCCATGAGACCACACGGGTTCTTGGGACTGTGTCTAGACGCTGTTGACCATGTGGGATTAGAAAAATAAATAAATAAATAGTCTAAGTCTTCAAAATTATAAATCATTACTTTTTTAATCAGTTTTATTTATTAGAGAGTTTTTGCATACGGTATTTTTTTCTCCCTAGCGCGCATGCTCATAGGAAATTGCGCATGTGTATATGTAATAATGTTTCCTATGAGCATACGCGCTAGGGAAAAAATACCGTATTATAAAAATACGGTATGCAAAAACTCTATTAATTCGCATTTTAAATTTTACTCTAGTGTAATTTAACTTTGAAATTAACTTTTTCAGTTAACGACACTCTTTTCACTGTTTTATTTAGCATTTACTATTATTGTTATCCAATTATTTATTTTTACAGAAATTTACATTTTTTTAAAATGGTATTCAAGATTTTTCAATTCACCACACATAATCACTTTATTAATAAAATAAAAACTACATATTCAACAAGATATAGAGTCTCACATCTCTAACTTCTTTTAGGCGCCGCGATTTATCGAAGCCAATTTGTTAAAGCTTTCGCCAGCTTTAGAAAAGCCAAGATTTATGACTCGACCAAACTTTACCTCATAAATCACAACCTAATAAAAAGAACCTCCACTATTTATTACCGCCGAGGAATTCCTTTACTATCTTGACTTTCAATGGATAGTAAAGAGACAGAAAACGTTAACCTAACTACTCATTATTAACCTTTTTCAAAAACTATTCACTACCTCGCCTTCATTATACCGCTAACTACCGCTAATTAACTTAACCATCTTGTAACAATGAATACATTTTTAACAATACAAGCAATAAATATAGTTTGTGCCCAAAAAGTAAGGCCAATTTTTATTTTTTTCAAAAACTCTTTATTTATTCTTCCTAATTTAGTTCATCGCCTTCAAAGTAATCCTCCTCCGGACACAATGCACTTACGCCAACTTTTTTTCCAAACCTCAATGCATGCTAAAAAAGTCAACGGTGGGGATGGCCTTCAAAGCGCTCCGATTCAAATTGAATGGCCAGAAGTCGCACGGCGAGAATACAGTGGTTGTGGAACGATATGGGTTTCATTTTTGTAGAAAATGTCGCAAAGAATCAATGCAGTGTGGGCTGGCGCATTTAGCGTTTTCGGTACTAATCGAGATTTGACGCGTTTGAGGGCCAAAATTGAATTGGCTGATCCTTTTGAAATTCCGACATCATCAGCAAGGTCTATAATTGTAAATCTTTAATTTTTTGGGACGTGAGCTTCGTAGGTTGAGGTTGATTGTCGACCAGAGGGCTGGTCGTCTTCAACGCGTTCTCTGCCTTCTTTGAACTGTTTATACCATTTGTAATCATTTCTTTCCGACATAGGAATGCTCACCGAATGCCTTCTGCAACATTCTTTACGTTTCCGCAAACAAAATTTGATGCAAGTTCTTTGCTCAATGAATTCAGACATTTAAAAATCGCCGGAATCAGTTTCAGCGTCTCACAAAGCCAAACGTAACTCAAACACTAATGAATATTTTGACGTCAAATTTCACACAGATGCCAAGGACAGTGGCAGTAACTTGAAAAAAAAAAAAAATTGAAATTCCATAAGCGCCTGGAATTTTAAATTAAAGATTGGTCTTACTTTTGGACACAGTAATATATACTACTGTGCCCAGAAAGTAAAACAAAATTTAAATTTAAATTTCCAGCCATATGGAATTTGAATTCTCCAAAATGAAACCCATATTTCGCCAATAACCAATAAAAACTATATACCAATGAAACCCATTTTTCGCCAACAATGAAACCCATATCGTTCCACAACCACCGTATTCGCACCGTGTGACTTCTGGCTATTCCCTAAACTCAAAAGGCCACTCCGGAGACACCGTTTTGAGTCCATTGAAGATATTCAACGTGAATCTCCGCGCGCTTTGAGGCCATCCCTGCCGATGACTTTTTAGCATGCATTGAGGATTGGAAAAAAGTTGACGTAAGTGCATTGTGTCCGGAGGGGATTACTTTGAAGACGATGAAATAAATTTGAAGAATAAATAAAGAGTTTTTGAAAAATAATAATAATTGGTTTTACTTTTTGGCTACAGTAGTATATGACTCCAAATAACCAACATTTCCGCCCAATTAGCAACGATAGAGACATAAAAAGAAAAGTCACTGTCACAGTCAATGTCTACTTTTTCCGACATTGTTGTTATTGTTGCAGGGGGAAATTAAGTAGCAAGAGTAATTATGACTCAGGGCGGGGAGAATGCGAGAGAGAGGGGGATGGCAGACGATATACAAGGATATATCGTCTGCCTAGAAGGGGTAATCAAGGGTTGAGGGTGGGGTCATTACACTTATCTAGTCCCGTTCCCTTCCCTAGAGGTTACTCGGTAATTCTTATTGCAACGCTTATGGGGTGGGGAAGTAACGTTCTATGAGGATGCACGTTCGAATTTAAAGTATGTGTAATAGAGATCTTTTAATATGATTCGTTTCTGAGATTGTTAGACATCTGATATCTCGTCTTTTGATATAAATATATTCATCTTTGCTAAAATAATTGGTCCTAGATATGTCTTTTTGTTGGCTCAATTAGTTGTAATTCTGTTGCCAGAGGCTATTCGGTGCTGATGGCGAATTAGATAGTATGATTTAGGTTATTAACTTGATTTTTAAATAGTACTTAATTTAGCTTTTGATTTGTTTTGCCCTTAAAATATTGATAATATAACAATAAGGGTATTGTTTCACAGCATTTTTTAAATGGCAACTGGAGGAACATTGACATGGAGTACCAATGGGGATAGACCCCTTAACCTCCCTCGTCTTAATTCATAGATAAATTTACAATTTTAGTTGGCGTCTTTAGGTTAGTAAAAGATGCAAGATAAAGTTTCAAAAAATTAAAATATGGTACTCAAAAATTTTTTAAGAAACTGAAAATGAATAAAAATAAGAGTTTTTAGTTTTTAAATATATATTCAATCAATCTGATTCAAATCAATTTCATTTTAAAAAGAATACTTGATTGCGATCTTTTTAATATTTTTTTTTTTTCCTTCTTTCTTTCTAGATGTATCTCTATTCAAGAAATGTAATTTTAACAGTGATTTAATAGTAAAATTTGTTTGTGCATTTTTTTGTTATTATTTGTTTATTTATTACTATTAGTTTTTTTTTTTTACCCCATAAGATATATGGGTATATTTTGGGTTAAACGGGGTTCATGGTTTCTCTGACCAATTTCAATTTTTAATTATTTATTTCCATGAGTTTTTATTTATTTTTAATTTTTCTCATAACCTAATAATTATATAAGTAATAAATAATGTAAAATTGTTCTTAAAAAGATCGTCTGGTAAAAGGAAAGACAATTTGATTTCAAAGTGAAAAAGACCCCTCGCTCCCTTCCAATTTTATTTTTAGTTTCACCAAAATAGGTTTCTAGAATCTCGTTCTAAGAACCTTAATCTAGAAAAAAAATATATATATATCAAAATTTGTTTAATTTTAGTTTGTTCATATTTTACTCAATTTTGCTATATATATATATATATTGAGAATTAAAGTCTGTTCCATTGTTGTCTATGATATTTAATTCTTGAAGATTTTAATCCTATCTTACTCATTTTTTTATGATTGGTGTTTAGAATTTTTTAAAAATATCATCTGTTTTCAAATAAATAAATAAACAAATTTAGAAGAATAGTATAGAAGTGTTTAATCTACAATCAAAATATTGTATCAATTTGTTTCATTAAAACGTTTAATATTTTAGCTGCAAAACGTTTTTTTTACTCAATAATAATTCAGACAAGTAATTTTTTTTCGAAATACTTTTGAAAGTAGTAACGGAATTAATTTTATTTTTAATTCAAAATATACCATACAGAAGTATTTAAAGAAGGCACGCATGCATATTTCAGTATTTCTTGCAACCTCAATTCCATTTAGAATTAGATTGGTATTTTTTTTTTTTTTTTCTCCAAAATGTTAACGCTACGTGTGAAGCCTTTACTATTTCTCTCTTGAATTTATCATCATTTTACAGTAAAATTTGGTGTGCTGCCGCTTTTGGGGGGAAAAAAAAAAAAACCTCGAATGAAATAATCCTTCGTACGTTGCCAACCAGCTTTTAGGAAAAGTTTCACTTGAGTCAACCAGCCAAGAAATTCGAATATTTCCAGCAAGGAAAAACTGCTACTTTCGAATGCAAATAATCTCTTCTCTGGTGGCCGTTATCAGAAGGAAAATGTTACTGCATAATGCAATAGGCGGGAAAAATAAAATAAGGGGGTTAAAAAAAAAAATAGAATAATAAAAATACATAATATAAAAAAAAAAAAAATATAAGGCAAGGAAATTTCTCGCGAATTTCCACTTTAATCGGGAACAGAAGTAGGAAAATACAGCAACAATAATAAGAATAAAAAAAAAAAAAAAGCCAATTCGAATTTTTCTCTTCCTTTTTTGGAACACTTTCCAAAAGGAAAAAGTACACATAAATTCTAGAATAAATCGAGAAAGCATGTTCCTAGGAGATAAAATTAGCCAACAAGGTAACGCTGCCCTTTTCTTCTCCATCAGGAACTGCTTGCTTGTTAGTCCAGGCATTGTTGGCGAGATTGGCTCAATTTTAGTCGGAATTGCTAGCTTTGCAGAGGGCCAGATTTCCAGTTCTTTGTGTTCAGAGGGGAATAAATAAGAAGGGAAAAAAAAGCTTCTAAACTCGGTCTAAAGGCTTTTATCTTGTAAATATTCTTAGAACGTTTCTTTCAAGAAATCGGAATTCTTTTTTTTTTTTTTTTTTTTTCTTCTTCTTTTTTCGAGAAATATGAGGCGGGAAGGAAATCTATAAGAGGCCTTTTTCGTTGCTGGGAAAATAAATTTTGTCACTGAAAAGGGCATAACTCTTTATAATGGCGCTCTGAATGATATAAAACGAGTTGAATTTGAAATAGAAAATTTCGGGCATTATAGTAGTTCTTGTGAAACTTACTTTTATCGTGTTGAGAACAGCACAGACCGGAATCAATGTCTTTCAGACGCTGGTTGAATATTTATAAGGAATTGTTATTTGAGCAGTGTTAAAGAAAATTGAGTGCATCATAAATTTTATTTTTAACACTGAGTTTTTTTATACAATGTAATTGAATCTCTCGAATAAAAAAATATTAAAAATAATCTTTTAATTTTTCAAACGATGATTTTTTTTAAATCTGCTCACTTGATGGTCATTTAGGAAGATGAGCACAGTCACTGCTTTAAAAATGTTTAGAATCAGCGAGAATGTAATAAAATGCTTCTGTATCGACATTCCACAGCAGGTCCATCCCCGCTGCCCGCTTTTGAACATTTTTCCGGCCGTGAGATGTATCACACTTTTACAAAATATATTTATTTTATAACGGTCAAAGTAGTGAAACCAATGTATTAAAAATATACATAATGTGTGCATCCATCTATTCAAAAATTAATTGTCGAAATTATGAGAAGAAATAACTATGATTTTAAAATAATGTTCTTGCGAATATAGGACAGATATTGCCTATAAGTTTATAATTATGAGTTCATGAATAACTTCAAATTATATTCGAACTCATGATGCGCATCTTAAACATCGAATATAACTGGTTCTATGTTTCACTTTTAGAAGTGATGCGGTGACCATCCCTAGATACGCACAGTTGATTGTTGATAGCAGACAAACAGGACTTTAGTTCTAGGTTTAGTGCTTTTGGTTCAATTTACACCTGCGAATCGGGTTTCCCCCCGAAATTGAAATTGGCCTAACACAAACAGCACGCTTAAACATAATGGACGCTAACCTGCAACACCCATTACGATGTGCAACTACCGAAATTGAGATCTATTTGCAAAAGCTAAGTGAAAAATGTGGGAAACCAATATCGCACTACTAAAATAAATATTTTTATATATTTCAATTATTTTTATATATTTCATTTTTAGTGTTATATGTTTCTTTACAATGATATGTTATTATATTATCTCTGTTTACATGTAAGAATAATCGTAAGCACAAAAAATAACTCATTCTGTTTCCATTTTTCAACTCGAAAAAATGTCTCTAGTGGGTTTCAATCTAATATGGCGATATAAATTTGCGGCCGAGGAGTTAGGATGCATTTCCAAAGTGGCCCACCAAGATCATTTGGGTTGGCCTCCTGCTCTAGTGGAAATCATGAAAATACAATAGGAAAGCAAATTTATTTATTATTTCAGTAAGAATTGTTGATAAAAACACTCACAAAAATATTTCATTTCATATAAATGTGATACAAATTTTGATATATGAAAATTAAGTAAGCAAACATTTTTTATTATTTTTTTTACAAATATTTCTGCTGATTGAAACGCTTAGTTTCCTATATACGAAGGTCGAGTTTTTAGTCTTCTAATAAATAATAACAACATAATTTAGTCCTCTAATAAATAAAAACAATCTACTAATCCTCTAATAAACATTACCAACGTCATTTATTTCTGTAATAAATTATAGCAATCTAATTTAGTCCTCTAAGACATAATAGCAACCTAATTTGGTCCTCTAATAAATAATCTCTAAATAATAAGATTTAAGTCTCAAATTTAATTCAACAAATGCAATCTTAAAATTAAAATTAGTTAGGAATTAAAAGTACTTTTTCTCAGTATTAAAGGAATCGTTTAAAATTTATACTAAAAAACGCATTTTAAATTTCATAAAATTTGGAGAACGTATTAACGGTACCTTAGCGACAGTTGCGCCAATAAAAGCACACGCGCCAACCGCAGCTAGATTTGGCGCCAATCTACACTTAAAATTTTTGTTCCAAATAATATAATATATATGAAACACTTCATTTAAAATCAAAACGCTTTCAAAATATTTTTATTCCAAATAATAAATATTCGTGACATATAAAACCGCCAAGTCTGTCGCCAAGGTACCGTTAATATGTAAGTACCAAAATTTGCTATCTTTGCAAAAAATCCTTTGAATTTCGCATTAAATTTTATTTATAATATTGAATTAAAAATGAATTAAAACTTACATTTTATTATCATTGTCCTTTAGAAATGTAATAATTTTTTTCTTTTAAGATAAAAAAATATATACTAGTTTTAGTTTTAATATAGTATAGTAGTAGTTTTTATATATATCTTTTGATTGTAAATGTGTTTTTCCTGCAACAATTTTCATTTGACTGGGAAAATAATCTGTGAATCATAATTATATTATTAATGGAATTTTGAGGCTGATTCATTACATTCTTAGGGAATTTTCCTTTAAAACATGAATTTTAAATTTATGATATTCCGTTTAATTTGAATGAATCAAATAATAAATTACAATTTCCTCTTCAAGTAGTGTAATGACGTGGCGCCATCTGTTATTCAACGGAAACTATTTTGTCTTTACATTTTTGCATTTCTTCTTTCTCTTTTCACTTATTATCCACAAATGTAATAAAATATTTGAAATAAAATATCATTTGTA